>OX336380.1:28449293-28661771 GCA_946902895.1 Fragum fragum
ACTGGTGAATTACCCAGCACGGTAATTCATCTTTGAAGTCTCAGAAAGGTATCAGCCTTGAAACTGAACCGTTCTGTATGAATAAGCGAAGCAAAAACAAAACAATCATTTTACTAATTTGGAAAAATCTTTTTATGTATCTACCTTGTACGCATGCATACAAAATAGTTGCGTGATTAAAATCTTGTTCATGGCAGTATAAAAAAGTTTATCCAATTAAAATTGGCGAATTTGAATCTTGAAAGACAAAACTGAAATAAAGTTATACAAAATTATACAGTAAGGTAGAGGGAACATTCAAATATTCTGGCCAAATCCTGTCAATCTTCGCAGCCTGATAACGGTCTATTTTTTTCATTTCTGTTGAGGTTCTTTTAACGCTTGACTGATCATTCCGTTTTGGGACACAATAAACGCTAAGGGTAAGGGTTTGTAAGAGTGTTAGTTTGCAGAATTCAATGTCCAGGCCCAAATCTTGTTTTTATCGCAGACGACACTACAACCTGTCAAATCATGTGACACTGACAAATCGGTCACGTGATCCTATAATCTCGAAGTAAATTCTGCTTGTCTATTTATTACTCACTAACCATGTAAAAATTTCAATCTTAATAAGACACAGATTAGATTGGCTACTTTTCTCTGACAAGTAACCTTTTTGATTTATATCGACAATATGTGACCTGAAAGCGAACAAGGGCCGCCTGGGAGGGGCGAAGAGCATCGATTCTGGTTAGATTGTGCGGACTGTGCAGGCTGACGAGGATCGATATTGCTGGATGTAAGTGAACTCTCTGGATGTAGGATAATCCTTCTATTTAACCTCATATACATTTTTGAAATAACGTGCTTAAATAACCTGTGATGGATTCAATCTATATTCTAATTTTTCGTTTTACGAACAAACTCTGGTACGTTCCTCGAGAAGACTAATAAGACTGAAAGATTATATCAATTATGATAAATAAACTACAACATCATCATCATCATCATCAACAAACACACACACAAAAACGCCCACACCCAAAACTCACCCCTTAACCCCCCTACACATCCACACCCAGGCATCCACACACCCATCCAAACCTCACACCCACCCCTTAACTCCCTACACGTCCACACCCACCCACGCATCAAAAACACCAATCCACGTCTCATTCGCTCGCCCCCAACACCAGCATCAACCAATCTGCCTGCCTACACCAAGACACGCCAAAAACAAACAGCCACCCACCCAAAATCCCACCCACCCAAAACACACCATACAACCACCCACCAACACATCCATATACTCACCCCCTTTACTCACTGGATCCCCCTCCTCACAACGATGTTAACCATTCTCACTCAATCTCGCATATTTTCGTTGAATGCAATTTCCTAAAAAATAACTGCCTTAAAATACACATATTTTTCAACTTCACCAATCACAAATTGTTGTTTGTAACTTAGTTCAGTTTGGAATAGTCTAAAATTTTGAAATTAGAGTTAAGAAATCATTGAATGTAATTTGTGTTCCCCGAGGAACAATTTATTTATACGATCGCCAGGTCATGGGATTATGATGTCTGACAAGTCGCATATCTTAGATGGTCCCTTTTTGCGTAAGTTTTAATCAGGGCTATTTTAACGCTTTGTATAATCGTCAAATTGTATAATATTGCACATGAAAGTTCTTTCCAAGCCCACGCATAGACTATCCCTTCGTTATAAATCACTGGATTTTAAGATTATGGATTTAAATATAATCTGCACCTTATGCAGCTTGAACCGTATTGTTTAAAGTCCAGTACAGTATTGCGTGCGCAGGCGTGTCCCGGATTGTGGTCTGAATACATGCCACAATCCTTAACCCATTACCAGACGGCAAAATTTTAGACTAGTCCAAATTGAAAGGAGTTGCAGACGACAATTTTAAGATTATGATATTTTAGAGTTTTTCAACTTTCTGGATAGAAAACTTCGTGTAAAATGAAGAAATTGCTTGTAACAAGCGATTTCTTCATTTTGCACAATGCTTTCCTAATTGTTTTTCGTGAGGGGCGTCAAATAGCATCACTGTGTGGGGATGGATTAAATTTAAAAATAGATTAAGATAGTTTTAATGGCCCAGATTGCAGTCGACTTCTAGAGGTTGGATTAAAAAAAACCCAAAAGAAACAAATAGATAAATAAATAAAATTAATAATAATAATGATAATAATAATAAAAAAGAAAAAAAAACACTCTAAAGCAAACACAATTAGAAAAGAAAACATCGTAAAAAGAAGAAAGTGCTTAATGACAATTAGATTCGGGCCATTCAAGTTAAATACTTTTATTCAGAAATAAATGCGCTTATCATTTTATTTTGAAACTTGGTTTCTTATAGGTCTGAACGTCTATGGGCCGCAGCTAAGACGTAGTGGTAGCGCGTCAGAGTCATAATCATGAGGGCCGGGGTTCGATCCCCGGTCGCTGGAAATATCTTTCCCGACATTTGTCTCCCACCATTGTTTGGACAATCGCAAACTTAAGTGGGGTGAGCTGCCGGAGTCTCGTAAATGATGTAGTAGTAGTATTGATGGGAGAACATTTTCGCGTTGCTATGGCGAATTCACCACGTCATTATATAAGTAGTATTTCGGTCTCGCCGAATATTACCTATTCGCGTTGCTTTGACGAATTCACTACCTCATCAAATAAGTAGTATTTCGGTTTCGTCGAGTATCACCATTTTCGCGTTTCTATGGTGAATTCAACACGTCATTATATAAGTAGTATTTCGGTTTCGCCGAATATTACCATTTTTGCGTTGCTATGATTAATATCAAGCGTAATATTCCGAGATGAGATCTTGGTAAAATCAAAGAGTTTGAGTTTATTGTAGGACAAGAAATGCAATATGTTTTCGTTGTACAGTCGCCTAGCGTTGTATGTAGAAAATGATTCTGCGACATGGACCCAGTCCTACACAATTCCGCATATTTGATGCCCCCCCCCCCAATAGATAAAGACCAGAACAATGATATGCAAAATGAAGAAATCACTTGTAACAAGAAATTTCTTCGTTATCCACAATGTTTTCTACCCGAAAAGACAATTATTTAAAAAAAAAAAAAAAAAACTATCCAGAAGCTGCCCTCTGCAGCCTCTTTGAATTTAAACTAGTCTTGTGCTTGTTGTTGTCTGAGTTAAGCAATCGAAGCAATGATCGACAACGGTTATTGCCTTCAGATTAAAGAGAAACCATTGTACAGACACAGTTCTTAGCGGCTATAAGTAAAAACAATATTGCACTTCCCACTGATAAAAAATCTGCCATTTTTTCGGAGAAAGAGAATTTATATTTTGACACTTTTATTTCAATGAAGTAGTACTTGACTACAGATTCCCATCTTTGTACCACAGGCTGATCATTTTATTTAAGAGATGGAGAGAATATTTTTTGTTTTCATGGAGGTATGAACCGAAAAACCTAATCACACTGTATGAATACGCGAAGCGGATTCATACATTGTGTGATTAGGTTTTTCGGCTCATACCTCCATCAAAACAAAAAATATTCTCTTCATTTCTTATAATTTAATAGCATCGAGCGAAAAATGCAACAAATTTTGATACCTTTTTGTAGTGAACTATTTTGTGCGGAAGCATTCAAAATGGCTGCGTACTCAAAATTTTGTTCATGGAGGTATGAATTAAATTTTTCGATCAATCAGATCGCTCGTTTTTGATAGACGAAACTAACAATTGCATTATATAGCTATAAATATTTCTAGTAAAATATATAAATTCCACAAAGACAATATCGGACATTGTGTCAAATACCTTCTTTATAAGGCAGTCTAAGATGACGTCATTTTCATTTCAAAGATGAAGTCATAATGCGAATAAACGTAATCAATCTGATAAAGGGAATTGTTTGCACTTATACCAACTCTTTTCAATATTTCATCGAATTTATAAAAAAAAAAAAAAAAAATGAATATCATATTACGATAGCAATGCTACATCTTTTATATATTTTCAAATTTTCCTCCACAGCTCAAAACAAAATACAAAATGTATCACTTTCGCAACACAATATTCCCTTCAGTCGTATACATCGAAAGCATGAAGACAATTTAAAAAAAAGATCATTTAGAACAGATTAAAGGAATATTTTCATATATTATAAATCAATGTATCTTTAATAACCGTTCAGAATTTGACGTGACTTCAAAGTAAAAATTCAGTTAAGGCAAACATTATGAATATTTGATAGAGAAATCTTGAAAATGAGTCTTAGATTGATTCATCCTTTTGAAATATTTGCCAAAATATTCACAAAAGTATTCAGGAAAAATATATATTTACACAAGCAAGTGTGAAAGGTGGTAACTGTCGATATGATGTGAAGGTATATACGACCTTTGAGCCGTTGTGGGTCTAATCAAGTATTGTTTTAGTTTAACTCATTCCCACTCAGTGACACTTTTGGACGCCCCTCAAGAAAAACACTTGGAAATACATTGTTTAAAATGAAGAAATTGCTTGTAATAAGCAATTTCTTCATTTTACACAATGTTTTCTTTCAAGAAAGTTGAAAAAATCTAAAATTTCATAAACTATACATTGTCGTTTGCAACTCCTTTCAATTTGGACCAGTCTAAGATTTTGCCGTTTGGGAATGGGTTAAAGTGAACAGTCATCTCATGTTAGATATTGATAGCTACATGTATACGTTTATGTCCTCAAGATTTGTTCCTATACATTTTCTTGGTTTTCCTTTGTATTAGGACAGAATCATATGCATGAAGAAATTATTCTTATTTTTTAAAAATACCGTATCGTCAACTGGCAAACAAAACCTCGTAACTACAGCTTGTATCAAGCTGTAGTTGCGAGGTTTTGGTTGTCAGTGGACGATATGTTCTTTTTCCTTCGCTTTTCAAATATAACATTATTAGTGTAAGTGACAGCAGCCGCGACTCGCAGCAGCAGCAGTAACAACAACAAAAACAACAACAACATCATCATCAACATCATCATCAACAACAAAGATAACAACGCCTGACAAAATAATTTCATGTCGGGGGTCAATGGGCGGGGCCACAATCAGTCAATGTCTGATATGAAGAGGCAATAGAAACTGGCAGGTCGGCTTACTAGTTCTGTTCTGTTCTGTTCAGTTAAATTGAATGAGCTTTGTTAGGAATATCTTTTAATCTTTTAAACCTCTTTTCCTTTTATTATTTTCAAGTAACATAAAAACTGTTACAAACAAAATGTAAATTGTGATATACGTGTGATCAGATTGAAGTAAAGTATTGATTTTAGATCAATAAAGACAGATATAGATCGATCATGAATCGATAATTCCCTTTAATTTACTATCCTATTCATTCATTATGCAAGTTTTATTAAGTCTTTTGGGGGGTTTGCTTCTCTCCGTAAACAACCCAACCCTTTGTGGAACGAACACAAAGCTTCTTAAAGAAGGACGATTTTTGACCCATTTTCAAGCGTCGATTTTTTTAGATTGGTCTAAATTCAAAGAAATTGCAGAGGACAATTCAAATTGGGTAGAATTTTAAAATCCCTTTGTATTTCAGCGTAGAAGATATTGCTGGTAATTAAGAAATTGTTTACAACAAACAATTTTGTCCTTTTCGACAATGTTTCTTGAAGCTCTTCTTTCTTTAAGGGCGTAAAAAATCGGGATTGTTTAAAGATGGGATAAATTGTCGTCTCCCACTTCATTGATCTCGATTGATGCTAAAACTTTGTCTGAGGACGTTACACTAACAAAGACCAATTAACCCATTCCCATACAATCCCCCCTTTTACGCCCCTGAAGAGAAAAATTTTGGAAAAACATTGTGGAAAATGGAGCAATTGCTTTGAACAAGCATTTCTTCATTATCCATCGTATTCTATCCAAAAAGACGAAAAGAATAAAACTTAAACATACCGTCTGCAACTTCTTTCAATTTGGACTTTTCAATTTGGACTAGTCTAAAACTTTGTCTGTGGAAATGGGTTAAGATAAGAAAAAAAAAGGGGGGGGTATCTACAAATTTCAATGTTTTGTTTTTTCTATCCAGCTTCAATAATGCATTTTAGTCAGTATTCTTGAAGTTCTCTCGTGGCGATCTTATGACAGAAAAATCAGGGAAAAAAAGAGAGGACTTCTTTTAACCCATTTTCTCACAATCCCACAATTTTACGACCCTCAAGAAGAGACTTGTGGACAAACATACATACAACGTGCCTGATTATCTATATATCATTATAACCGAAGGCAATCCTTATTCGAATTACCGGAGGGGGCATTGGATCAACTTCCTTATAAGAGTTATATAAATGTATTCAGATCCAACAGTCTCGAGTGATATCGTTAAATACAGCTGAATACGTTTCTTTCCTGGTTAATCCCTGGTTTTTACGTCCCTGTGATTTTATGGTTGAGAAAACGTTGTGGAAAAAGAAGAAATTGCTTGTAATAAGCAATTTCTTCTTTTTCCACAATATTTTCTTCACTATCGAATGATTACATTTCACATAAATTGGACTTAAAATTGGCGTCTGAAAAACGTTTCCATTTGGACCAGTCTAAAATTTCAAAAAACAAGAAAGGGTTAATGAACCTGGATCTAGAAATCCTATGGCTAAAAGTTGAGGGGCTTGTTGGTCTGTATCGCCGCACTGCTCGATGATACAGAGCGAAAGGTCATCAATAGATTTATTTTTATCAAAAAATAGAGAATATGGTACACACATAAACCATTGTTTTCAATCGTTCAAAACTTCTCTAAGATACCATCCAATGATCACTCGTGTGAAATTTGGTTCCAATTAACCTATCTATTTCTGGTTATCTGATTTTCAAAAGTTCCAAAATAAGCCATTTATTGAAATTAACTCCGACTCTGCAAGCAATGTTCTTATCCGATAAAATTCCTTGAAGATTCATTTCTGTAAAATTCGTTAGAAACTGACCCAGTAATATTTCAGAAGAAGATTACAAAAGTATCAACGGACGCAAGGACGAACGATGGACACAATGACATGACAATATGCCGCCGGCACTTTTAGCTAGTGAGCTAAAAACAAACGTCATCTTTTAATGCTTTCGTGAGAATTCGTTTGTATGGAACCGAATGCTGATATTCTATGACACAAGGATGAAATATAACAGAACAGAACCCCCCACCCCCCTGCATATCTGTAATGCAAAAAATCTCCACTCTCTTCGAGTTAACGAATTCATAACAAATTTCCCAAGAATGTGTCCACATTTGCGTGTAGTCGGAGAGATGTCATGATTTTAAATGCATATGAGCTAATGCGATATGTTAACAACAACTGATGGATCGATTGACATGCCTACTGCCTCCAAACTTATATGGTGAACGATGTTTTTAGCAAAAGATTTGTTTAGCAACAAAAAGAAAGTAAAATGGTTGGATGGAGACATTTGTCGTAACTACAGCTTTGATAAGGTTTAGTTACGACTTTAAGATCGCCAGACCGACAAAAATGTTTCATATGAATGTCGACCTTTGTTAGAGTTAAACGTTCACTCCCGATCTAATTGAACGATTTGATTTGTCTATCGATTTCCGACTGACGACACGACCCGTCAATTGGTTCACGTCAATTGGTTCACGTAACTGTAGTCTGGAAGCTCGATTGATTTTAAGATTCTTTATCTCTACAAATCAAAGAATTGATCACCAATACGGCGAAGTGTCTAAGGACAAATTATATGATATTGTATATATAAACTTGCATTGTATGACTCAATCAGAAAGAATATATGTATATCGGAAACATCAGATAACAAGAAACATCCAATTGATATAGCTTGTATAAATATAGACTGGACTCTTATCAAGTCAAATAAAGTCTAGAAGCGCGCCCATTTCTAAGATTCTTATTCTCTCTACAGATTGAAGAATTGATCACCAATAAGATGAAGTGTCTAAAGGCGAATTAGTTGATACTGTATATATAAACTCGCATCGTGTGGCTCAATCAATTGAAAGACTATAGTATACACATGTATGTATATAAGAATCATGAAATACGAAACATTTTATTTATATTGCCAAATATAGTCTAGAATCTCACCGAATTCTAAAATTCAGACTGAAGAATTGATCACCCATTACTCGAAGTGTCTAATGGCGAATTATACGATACTCTAAATGTAAACTAGCGTAGTGTGGCTCAATCGATAAAGTATATATGTATATCGGAAACAGCAGATAATACCAGAGACTTAATTTATATTGCCTTTATAAACTCTTTTCAAGTCAAATATAGTCTAGAGGCTCGCTCAATTATAAGATTCAGACTGAAGAATTGATCACCAATTAGGTGAAGTGTCTAAGGCCGCATTATACGATATTGTATACATAAACTAGCATCTAGTGGCTCAGTCAACAAAAAATATATGTATATCAGAAACATCAGATTATACGAGACACCTAATTCATATTGCCTGTATTAATAAAGGCTACATTCTTATCAAGTCAAATAAAGTCTAGAAGTTGGCCCAATTCTTAATTTCTCTACAGACTGAAGAATTGAACACCAATTAGATGAAGTGTCTAAGGGCGAACTTATTTGATACTATATACATTGTATATAAACTATCACCTTGTGGTTCATTCAATAAGGAATATATGTATATCGGATACAGCAGATTTTACGAGACATCTAGTTCATATTGTTTTATAAATATAGGCTGCACTTATCAAATCAGATTTAGTCTAGAAGCTCGCCTTTTTCTAAGATTCTTTATTTCTACAGACTGAAGAATTGATCACCAATTAGGTGAAGTGTCTAAGGACACATTATACGATACTGTATACATAAACTAGCATCTAGTGGCTCAATCAATAAAGAATATATGTATATCGGAAACATCAGATGATACGAAACATCTAATTCAGATTGTCTGTATAAATATAGGCTGCACTCTTTTCCCTTTAAGTCGGAAGCGAGATTGTTTAATTATCGTGGGCCACAGGTTTGCAAGCCGGTTCGGTCTATCAGCCATTCCACAAAATATTACTTTGCTATGTCAACCGGGAAAATATGAACGGATCGTGTTTGTCAATTAGAGAATCAATCGACCAATCAAATCATTTATCTAGACCAAAAGATAACTCCAACATCGGTCGACATTACAGTTTTTTTGTTGTGACGACTTAAACGTCGTAGCTACAGCTTATTCAAGTTGTACTATACTTACGACGTTTAATTCGCCAACTAACCATTTTGCTTTTTCGTTATATGTTACATAAATTTTCCAAAAATAACAGGAATGCATTTAAGACAATTTGAAACATGGTACCCTCCTAACAAAATACACTTTACCCATCAAGATACAAGCCTTCAGTTTAGATGCCATTCAGATAAAGATAAAGACGACCAAAGAAAATGTGGGATTATGGAAAACAGGCCATTTCTTCTCAGTTTTCTCATTATAACATCGTCTCATGCAATCTATTTAAACTTTTCCAGTTTATTATTATTTTTTTGGTCTTTTGTAACTGGATTACTATTTGTGTCACGTCAGGCAAAAAAGGTGTTCCGTAAAACAAATATTTGAAACAGAGATTACCTCCAGCAGAGGTCTACCAGAGAACGGATTCCAAAAATAATTATACAGTAAGGTAGAATGGTCATCTAAATTCGGAGAATTTCACAAAAAGCGAAAAATTTCGGTTCTGGTAATATTGCGCATTGCGCAGTCTTACAAGAATCGTACTTTTTCGTACCATTCAGTAAGTCCCCTTTTCCCTTGTCGGTCATGTTTGTTTTACCGTCTGGCCAATATACATCATCAGATATTACAGATGACATATCGACGTGTTGGCTTTGAACTTTTCCCTGCAAATTACATCATATTGATCTTCCCGCAACAACAACCTTTCTCTACACTAAGCCAGCACCAAAAATTTCCAACAATTTCATCCAGTTTATTTAACTTTCGTTTATCAAAAATGCGGCATGCTGAAATTTGCACGGTTAATGGACAAGGCGTTCCATGAAGACTGTCCCAAACTGATATTTCTTCTCCTAATTTATTTTGGTTCGATTTCGACGGTTTTATGCTTAAAGCGCCGTTCTCGGACACTCACAACCCAGATGTTTTCACGTCCGTTGAAGAGAGGCAGTGGCTTTAAACCCCATGTTATCCCATTTTCTTGCTGTGTAGTAAGTTTCTTGCTCATGAACACTACCCGCTGACGGTGGGGCTCGAACCAATCACCTTCAGTTACCTTCAGAGCACGAGTCAATCTCCTTTACCACTCCGCCATTAAGGCATTCAACTTTTTCTACCTTTGGAGATTTTGATTAAATGAAGAAAATACTTTGTTGTCACTGTTTTATGAAACGAAGCCTGTATCACACTTCTGTATGTAAGTGGCTTCATACAGTGCGATTTTGGTGTTAGTTCCAAAGTTAGATGAAAATAAAAATATTATCTCCATCTCTCACAAAACTCAAATATACTGTACAGTGAGTAAAATCGGCGATGACTTTATAAATTCACACTTCAAACTTCTAACATATCAACTTTTAAGTATGAAGTGTAGAATTCGAAATATAAAGTGCGACGTGCAGTGTGAAATCGAAAGCGTGAAGTCAGAAGTGAGAAGTCGAAGGTGTAAAATGTGGAAGTGGGAAGTGAAATGTGACGTGTGAAATTAGAATAATTTAGTCATTAGTTTGAAGTATGTAGTAGGAAGTGTGGACTGTGAAGTCGAAGATACCGAGTCTTAAGTGTGATTTCCTTCACACTACATACTCTCGCCTTCGATCCCTCGAATTCAAACTTAACATTTTCAACTTCATATTTTACTATAATTTCAACCTCACACTTAGAACTCACACTCCTAACTTCAAACTTCACATTTCAACTACATTCTTACACTACATACTTCAGACTTTAGCCTTTCGACTTCACACTTCTACCTTCACATTTCAAATTTTATACTTCATACTTGTTACTTCACATTTCCGATTTCACAATTAACAATTAAAACTTTCGAACTGATGTGTGAAGTGTGAACTAATGAAGGCCCTAACGATCTTTCTTTTGCTGCCTTGGCTTCGAAACAGTACGCATTCGCAAATAGTCAAAAGAAACACATATTCAGTACATGTATACAGATCGGATAGTGAAGACACAGACCAGCATGCAATGGCTTTTCAGCGAGAGGTGCATCCACACAAACATGATACCGGATAAAGCCTTTCTTATATAACTACACTTGTTTTCTTGCAGCTACTTAGAATATGAGCGCATGCGTGACATTTCACACAATTACACATGTGCGCCAAATAAAGACTCAGATCAGCCTGTGCATCCGCACAGTCTGATCAGAATCTTCACTTTGTGCTCTGTAGATAGATACTGTCCCAAAGCTTCTCTAAACAACTTGCGAATGTTCTAATTGCCCCGAATGACTGTCCAGTGTGCTCAATATGTGCAAGTCACGCACATGCGAAATTGTTGGAAATGTCACGCATAGGCTCACATCATGTGGAGAGCCCCCCTTTAAATGACGTCGTAATATTTCACATTATTGATCGAAGGAATGTATGGATTCAAACAATGGTGTGATTAGATTTCTAGATTCATACCTCACTGGAAACATTTATAAAAAAATCTCTTCATTTCTTATAATTTCAATGTTACAAAACAAAGGAACTATTTTCATAGTTGGGGGTAAAGCCTTATGGATCTACTTTGTGCTCAAGCATACAAATTAGTTGCGTGCTCAAAATTCTTTTCATGGAAGGATGAAAAAAAGAAAAGAAAAAAAAAGAAAAATAATAAATAAATGAATAATAAAAAAGAAAACCAGCAAATTAGAATTAACTGAATATGGTATTTGATTTTCCATGAGACAACCTAATCTTAACCTCGTATGGAATAGAAAAACGATCTTAAGCTAGCCAGAGCACGCATAACAACTTCCCTATTCTAGATTCGGGTATGTTCAGCTTATCTCAAAGTAAACCTCTTAACCCATTCCTACAAAATGACACTTTTAAACGCCCCTCAATATATATTTTTTTGAAAACACTATGGAAAATGAAGAAATTTCTTGTAACAAGCAATTTCTTCACTATCCATAATGTTTCTACCCCAAAAGATAAAGAATTTTAAAATTTCACCTACTAAAAATTGTCGTCTGCAACTTTTTTGTATTTGGACCAGTCTTAAATTTATGTAGTCTGGTAGTGGGTTACCAGATCCTATGTTCTAGTCTACAACACCCAGGTTCAGCTTATTTATTACATCTTTTCCTTGATTTTGCTTCAGCGTCATTCTCTGGGTGTATGTTTTATTACTAAGTGGGGTGGGTTTAGCGCCACACGGTCGTATGTGCCTATTTACAGGCACTAGTGATCGTTTTGCACTAAGCCCTCGAAATGAACAGTCTAAGAAATAATTCACCATTCGTTATGCTGAACAAAAGCATTTTTCATATTAACAAAAGAAGTAAAGGACTAATAGCGCTGAAAGTCCCTAATGTAGGTCACTATAGTTTGGGTAATTAAAAGAATCTAGCCTAAGCATCAAACGGGTTGTGCTGAATTAGATGATCCGGCTACATCGCAGGCTTTTCCTCTTGCCAAAGCAGAAATATTCCGCTTTCAGCATGTCAAAACTTAAAGACATCCAGAAGTTATAAATGTACATAATAGTATGCATGCAAATACACGTATTTGCACATTGACTGATACAAATAAAAGATATCGGCGTCACCACCCGTTGGCATAGACTGTAATACGATTTGTAGCTGACATGAAAAGGCATTTGTTCATTATCCGTTTATATTGAATGATTCAATAATATTAGGTCATATTTCCCGAAATTTGAATTTTTAATATATCATGAGAGGGTAAAGCCACATATGCCCTTTCTGAACTTCATATTCCAGAGAATGTGTTTGAATGCTCATTAGCTTTAAACACGTTTATGCTTGAAAACCAATCTGCTTGAAGAAACAACATCAACAACAGCAACAACAACAAGAAAAACATAGAAAAGCATCACCTCAAACATCACCACCACCACCAACATCCAAACCTCCACCGCAACCACCAAAACCACAACCAACAACAAAACCCAATCTCATGTGCTATAAAATCCATATGCTTGAGAAACGTATGAGCTGGAAAAACCTCAAATCATCTACAACTTTGCGGAAAGAAAAACTTACACGTATGTACAATGTATATCTGCGTAAGTGGAGTTTCTTGGTAATGGAAGACTTTCTTTGAGGTTATTTGGAACTCATACAGTCTATAAGTATGTTTCTTTTTTCATTCCTTTCTAGAACATCAAATAATCTTTTCCTATGGACGTGTAGATAACCAAAAATAAAACATGAAAATTAACTTAACCCATTACAGATCGGCAAAGTTCTAGACCAGTCCAAATTATTTTTCATTTTCCTCCCCTCTATCCCTTTTTGAAAGTTGTTTATATGTTGATATGAAGGCCGTGTTGAAAATAAGATTCGTTTATATTTGTCCTATCATGTTACCTTCTCTAAATAAAGATGTTATTATTATCACATATATAAAAAAGCGCCAAATATTCACAGATTTTCTAAAGCTGTGGTTACGACATTTTGAGCTCCCAACTACTATCTACATAGAGATTATAATATACATCAGCTGAGAGAAGCGCCTTGTTAGGATGTTACAGGAAAAGCGATAAGACTCAATCGATTACGGTTAATATGCTTGGAGACCACCCAAAGGTTATCCCTTCTTGTTTCAGACTAAGATAGACGCTTTGCCTCTGAGACTTTGTAGAGCACGAAGTCAGATATATTTTATTGTGCTTCCTTTTCAGTTCGAAATAAAAACAAAATTTAAAGTAATGATTATTGGCCAAGCTACGGTGTTATGTGTAAATTACTTAAACGACATTTCTTTGGCTGCTTCGCAGCATTTACAATATTAGCTTTAAAAGTTCAAAACCATTTCCGTTTATAGAAGAGTGAGAGAGAGAGAAAGAGATAGAGAGAGAGAAAGAAAGAAAGAGAGAGAGAGAGAGAGAGAGGGAGAGAGAGAGAGAGAGTGTGTGTGAGAGAGTGTGTGTGTGTGTATGTACTGGCTCTTACTTGTAACCCCTAAATCAACATATAAATGTGTTTCCGTAGACTTGTACACCAAATTATCAAATTAACTCGCCAAAATAAAGATGATATCTCTGTATACTACATTTTGACAATAAAAAAATGAGGTTATATCCAGGAAACGGATTCCAGTCATGCTCTCAAAAGCTCATTGTGTAAGTGTATTCAGAAAGCATGCAGAAATAAGACATCTAAATAGTTTCAACTGCCTTGTAAACTAAAACGATTCGCCAAAGTACGACACAACCCTCTTTACATTAAGCCGCCAAAAGTACGACACAATTTTTTTTGCATCAAGTCGCCAAAAGTACGCCACAATCCTCTTTATATTAAGTCCCATAAGTACGATAAAATTTTCTTTGTATCAAGTCGCCGATAGTACGACACATATCTCTATGTACCAAGTCGCCAAAAGTACGACACAATCCTCTTTATATTAAGACTCCAAAGGTACGACACAATTTTCTTTGTATCATGTCGCCAAAAGTTCGACACAAATCTCTGTATATTAAGTCGACAAAAGTACGACACAATTCTTTATGTATCAAGTCATGATGACGTCATGAATAGAGACTTGTAATTTTTGCGACCTGTCACAAAAAGTAACGACATAATTCTCTACATATCACGTCATGGCAACATGATAAATAGAGACTTGCAATCGTTATTTTGGCGACTTGTTTGGTGTAGAAGTCATCGGAGACTACGTTTTGCGTTCATTCTAAGGGTTAATACAATCTTCCGAAGTTAAGAGTATAGTTAGAATATTCGTTGCGTTTTATATTGGAATTTTACGGTCAGTGTGGCCCTAGACGTATCTATTGATTCCTGTATCATCGTGTGGAACACTTGTTACTTTCGACCAGACAATATCACTTAAATTTCTCCTAAACCGGGTTGTCCATAATCACATTGTATCATTTAGTTAGATTTGTTGTATTTGTCATTGCCATTTTCGAGGTTAACTCTACTCTCCCCGAGAACTGACTTGCGTCCTCTGCCATGTTACAGTAATAAAATAGGCATAATACCTAGTACAGCGACGAAGTTCACCTGCCCAAGGGTATTTCGGTTTTGCGCGAAAATCGATAAAGATAGAACAGGAATATCTCTCAGAAATATTTCGCCGGACTGTTTTTGGGGGGGGGGGGGACCAAAAGTGTGTAAGCTCAATAGCCCAATTTTTCCCACGTCAAATTACTTAATCCTTTCCAGTAAGTCAAGATTGTAGACTTAAAAAAGTGAGTGAGATTTTAAATGTACAGGGTAGAAAATATTATGGGAAAAAGAAGAAATTGCTTGTTACAAGCAATTTCTTCTTTTTCCACAATATTTTCTCATGTATGAAATCACAAGGACGTGAAAACAGAGATTGTACATGAAACGGTTAAGTTTTGCAGATGGATATTACACAAGTGTCAATTAGTGATTTTTTAAAGAACCTAGGATGCTTTTAGTCCAATGTCCTAGATAAAGTTTATCATTGAATTACTAAAAAAATGACAAACAAATGCTTACTTTTGATTAAGTTGCTAATTTTTTGGGAGCACGATAGTATTAAGCCGGCCCTTAGAAAGCATTTCAAGATATGGGTGAATAATTTGGAAACACATTTCAATATTTAAATTCATCACCTTTAAATTGAATTTGTACCAGTCTATAAAAGGGTTAAGCTGTTTTAGAAGGATGGTATACGCCCGCCAATCAATCAATCATTTGTGTAGGCAGTAGTAGATCACGGTCTAATTCACTTGGTTGAGTTTATTCTCGTTGCTTTGCTTAAACATCGTAAATGAGGTTATTCTAAGATGTAGTAACGACTTTTTGGTAGTCGCTGGATGTTGTTCAGCCAACGGTGGATGGTTATCAATCTTCTTCGTTCATTTATTGATATTTTCAATATCCTATATGATATTTCAAAGGGGAAATATACCGTCGGTGCTCGAGCAAAATGGCGTAACTACAGCTTTAATAAAGCTGTTGTTACGACATTTTACTCGCGCATCGACGATATATGAATAATGTAAACCATAAAACGCTTGACCAAGCTTAAGCTGAAAATCCATTTTATGGACAATTTCCTTGGGTCATTTTTGTATTTGCCGCAACAACACCATAACTGTTGTTGGGTAAATATGTAGCTACAGTAGTTTCGGTTATATATTTTCGGAAAAGTTGTAGTTTATCGTGGTCTGATTGTGTACCGAAAAACGTAACAATATCTTTTTCAAAGCCCATTTAGACCATTTTTGAAGAAAACAGACAATATAAATATCCTACTTTAATCAAACCATCTGGTCAGTGAACTTTCATGGTTTTACCAGTCCAATCGCAAATTTACACAAATAAGCAAATCTTAACAAATTTCTACACATTCTTACCCATTAACTCACCTAAACAACAACAATGGAAATATGCGGAAAATGAAGAAATCACTCGTAACACGAAATTTCTTCGTTATCAACAATGTTTTGCACCTGCAATGTTTTCCACAAAAAATAAGTTGAAATTTTATCAATGGAAATTATCGTCAGCATTATTTTAAAAATTGGAGTAGTATAAAATTCGGTCGTCTGGTAGTTGTTAAAAAAAACCCCCAAAGTATTGTAGATCCAATATTTGCCGACATTGATGCGAAGCATTTTTATTGATTTGGTGAATTTAACGTCGTAAGTATATCTTATTCAAGCTGTCATTACGTCCTTTAGGTCGTCAACGAACCATTTTACTTTTTTGTTACATGTTACTGGCCATACATTTTGCAAAACACCATCTTTTAGTATCGAATTGGAACATCTTGTCGGAGATCAATAGGCGTATTCATCTAGGTCAGTGGGTGGAGTCATCGATCCGTCAGTTAACCCATTCCAACACAGTGGAATTTTAGACCTGTCCAAATTGAAAGGAGCTGCAGACGACAACTTCAAGTTGATGGCATTTTTAAATTTTTTCGTCTTTGTGGATAGAAAACATTGTGTAAAATGAAAAAATTGCTTGATCCAAGCAATTTCTTAATTTTCCATAATATTTTCAAAGCTTTTTGTTGAGGGGCGTAAAAAGGAGGGATTGTGTGGGAATGGGTTAAAGTGTCAACAGTACAGATTTATTGATTGAATGGGGTTTAACGCCGTTTTTAACAGTCTTTCAGTCATATCGCGGCGGTTGGGGCACCTAACAATGGATTCTTGGTATTTCTCACACCAGTACTACCACTACATCCTTTCCTAGCCTCCAACTGCTATCCCACTTAGGTTTACAGATTATCCACCCATTGGTGAGATACAAATGTCGGAAAGGATATGTGCCGCAGCCGGGCTGTCAAAAGTAAAACAAATCCGTCAAATTGAATTCTCATTGAAAAAATAAATCCCAGTCCAAGTAGGCTATATCTTACATCATTAGGACTTTATGAAATATGACGAGGACCATAAAGTGCCTTTTGAGAAAGCTAACATTATCGCTTGTTAAATCAAGTTATATGGCCTTGAAGGATAATAAAAACTCTGGTCTAAACCCGATTAAAAATGCTTAATTTAATCCCTCGTTGAATGAACAATGCACCTGGTTGGGAAATAGCTGACCAGATAAATATTGAATAATTGTAACCGACCTCGTATGCTATGTAGCTATAACTTTGTTACTCCTTGTCATGCTGAACCCGAAATATTCCTGTTTTGGCAGGAGATATAGACTAAGATCAGCCTGCACATAAGTGCAGTCTGATCTTAGTCTATATCAACTGCTTGTCTTTGCCAAGCAAGAGTTGTTTGTAGAGTTATATTTGGATACAAATAATAACCAAC
The DNA here is from genome assembly GCA_946902895.1 of Fragum fragum. NCBI lineage: Eukaryota > Metazoa > Mollusca > Bivalvia > Cardiida > Cardiidae > Fragum > Fragum fragum. The sequence continues at coordinate 28,467,241 of OX336380.1, forward strand.
AACTAGTTCTTCCAGTGCTTTCATTCCTGTGAAGCATTTTCGTTGGTTTGTCGACTTAAACGTCGTAGGTACAGCTAACGCTTCATTTACGACGTTTAGGTCGCCAATCAACCACCAGCCAGGTCCGTGAAACAAAAAGTATTGCCGTTACCTTCGAAGTGGAACACCTCGTTTGGGTCAGTGGGCTAGGCCAGCGGAGTCAGTGGTCGGGGCTTGCGACCCGTCAATCAAAACATATGACATTTTCATTCGTTATGTAGTACATGTACCATGACCAATACTTAAAATACTTTTAAAAAAAATATTTGATTAAGAACTAATTTGATTGTTAGTTTCGTCTTTCAAAAACGAGCGTTCTGATTGGTCGAAAAATTTAATTCATACCTCCATGACCAAAATTTTGAGCACGCAGTGATTTTGTATGCTTCCGCACAAAATAGTCCCATCTCTTAAATGAAGAGCATATTTTTTTGTTTTCATTGAGGTATGAACCGAAAAACCTCATCAAACTGTATGAATACGCGAAGCGGATTCGTACGTAAGTGTGATTAGTTTTTTCGGTTCATACCTCCACGAAAAAAAATAAAAAATCTCTCCATTTCTTATGATTTAAAAGCATCGAGCGATAAAAGCAAATCTTTAAAAAATTTACATCTTTCGTATGGGACTTATTTGTATGGAAGCAAACAAAATAGCTGTACGCTCAAAATTTTGTAGGTATGAATGATTTTTTTCGACCAATTAGAACAACTGTTTTTGATAGACGAAACTAAAAATTAAATCATATTGCTTTTGAAAAAAATTAGCGATCGTTAATATTTTTATAATTTCAAACAAACTTTCGTGGAAATATGGACTTTCATTCAGTGACATTAAACATTTCTTTCACTTTCAGACAAAAGTTTCTTGGAAAAAATTGTATGCGTCTCTTATTTAGTAGTTCAGCTGGCAAAGCACCCAACTTCAAAACTCAAGGTCATGTATTCGAACCCCAGTCTGAACAGACTAACTAACTGGCTATCATTCGGATGAGGCGTTCAACCATGGCACTTGTGGTGATGCTATACATCGAGCAGGTTAAAGAACCAGTCGGGGTCCTAGTGGTTTCGTCTTGCATCTATGCACCTCTCCCCGTAACAACTAACCGCCTTATGGAGGCCTCGTTCATATGGGCAACTGTTAAGGTATAAATGAACACAAACACGTACGTATTTTAGTCTTAGGCGTATCTTTCCGTGACATGGTACATTAGGCTCAAACTATTTTATATTCGTTTTCGATTGATCTCCGAAGTATATATATACACATACAGATTTAGTGTAAAAGCCCCCGAGCTATGTAGCTTTATTCATTTATACATAACAAGATTTTGCATAAGTGAAGCGAAACTCAACCTCCGTGAAAATATATATGACTATAAGTTTGTGAATTCCTTAACCTTTCGATATATTTCGCCTTGTACTTTTACAAACCTTTCAAAGCAAACATTGAGGGTATAGTGTCAGTGGTCATAGTATACCGAATTCATTAAACGAATAATCTATAAACAGATAAAAACGAGGATCTGCCGAGTTTTTATCAGTGTTAGACGACTCGTTTAATAAATTCGGAATTTCATGATCACGAATACTCTATTCATACTATGATCTTAATTTCTGCAATGATTCCACTTCAATTTATAGAATTCATCGATATATGATATTCCGCAAAACATATAACGCCATATGTATGATGATGCGTTATGACGTCATTTTGGCGGTAACAAAAAGGCGTTACCGGGGGCATCTAATTCATATGCATTATTTTTACACTAGTGTAATTTCACCCGTGTAACATCAAAAATATTCAACGGATTTATTTCAATCCCGGGCCGTAGGTCATTTAATAAACACACATTCGTGAACTTCTAGTTCAGAATCTAAAGTTCGGTGCCTAGAGATCATGAGTTCAAATTTCAACCTGACAGGGACTTTTTCCTTGCTGCTAGATTCATCACAGCAAATTAAAAATAGTCATAAGCGAAAAATGATCTCCCAGACGCTTTGCTAACCAAATACTAGAAAATAGTGATCAGACGAATCAGAGGTCAACTAGAGGTCGAATTCGGATACAATTATACGAGGTATAGTCAGGTAGAATGGTCATTGTAGGTTCAGAAAATTATTGAAGAAAAGTTTCGACCTTTGTATACCTGCATAGTTTGCACAGTCTAACCAGAATTGATACTTTTTTTCACTACTTACGAGTTTCCTTTTTTACCCGACGGGCCATATATCGATGGCTTAGAGCAAAAACATAGTATGGCTCTATACATTGTATAGAGCCATACTATGTTTTTGCTCTAAGCCCTCGATATATAAATTCGAGGCTTAGTGCAAGAAATACAGACATTTACGGCAGTGTTACCCAAAGTCCTCATAGTGGTCATGCTAGAAAGTCGAGCAACTCGTCGTTTGACGGACTTAACATCGTAACTGCAGCTTAAGCTTAGCCAAATGACGAAATCTCATTTTGCAGTGGAAATGGCTGATTGGAGATTTAGTGTGAACCCGTTCTAACGCTTTGGCACGAATTATTCAAAATGACATTTAAAGCTTCAGTAACACTTTATCCTCAACAAAGTTATTAGAAAGATATGGGTTCTATAAACTTATTATTTTACGTCTTTCATCTCCATCGTCATCTTCATCATCATCACCATCATCAACGACACCACCAACAAAAACAACAACATTATCATCATCATCGTCATCATCATCAGCAGAAGCAGCATCAACGACACCACCACCAACAACAACTACATCGTCAGCATTATCGTCAACAACAACAACACAAAATAAATAAATTAAAAAAATATGAAAAACATCACTTGATCTATGCCAATGCGACAAATAGACCTTTAATGTTAGGGCCGAACACAAAAATTAAAGAGGTTCATAAAACGGATTCAAAATTTTGGTTGAAGGAAATTAAAAACCTTTCATGTTTGGGATAGAAAACATTGTGGATAATGTAACAAGCACTTTCTTCAGTTTGCACTATGTTTCTCAAAGCCTTTTCTTCAGGAAGCCAAAGAGCGGGATTGTGTGATAATTTTACCCATTACAATACAAACTCAACTTTTATCCCATAACTGACATTTTAAAAAAAATTGATTGCACTTCGAATCTTCAATGTGTTCTTTGAATATGGACAAGTTTAAACTTTAGTCGTTTGGTAATTGGGTTAAACCGCATCATACGAACGTATAATACTTGTAGTTTGATCTCAAGTAATTCAATTTTTAAGGGCAGTTTCAGCGATATAATATACAAGATGCGACCTTAACAAATTAAACCATCAACCGGATGACAAAAATTTCAGACCGGTCTAAATTGAAAGAACTTGCAGACGACATTTCAAATTGCCTCAAAATTAGAAAATAAAGTCCAAAACAGTCAGGAAACGTTTTGAGAAAAGAAGAAATTGCTTGTTACAAGCAATTTCTTCTTTTCTCACAATGTTTTCCATGGTGGTATTTCTTCAGGGATTCAAACAGCGGCGCTGTAGGGTACTTGGTTGAAGCCCAAGCTCTGGGTGTACAAGTCAAAATACCAGAACTTACAACATGACGACAGATATATACAAGGAGATTTATTCTATCATGCTCACATAAATATTATTACATAAATAATTATCCTGCACCTAAAAAACTTTATCCTCAACAAAGTTATTAGAAAGATATGGGTTCTATAAACTAATTATTTTACGTCTTGTCATCGTCATCTTCATCATCATCACCATCATCAACGACACCACCAACAAAAACAACAACATTATCATCATCATCGTCATCATCATCATCAGCAGCAGCATCAACGACACCACCACCAACAACAACTACATCGTCAGCATTATCGTCAACAACAACAACACAAAATAAATAAATTAAAAAAAATATGAAAAACATCACTTGATCTATGCCAATGCGACAAATAGACCTTTAATGTTAGGGCCGAACACAAAAATTAAAGAGGTTCATAAAACGGATTCAAAATTTTGGTTGAAGGAAATTAAAAACCTTTCATGTTTGGGATAGAAAGCATTGTGGATAATGTAACAAGCGCATTCTTCAGTTTGCACTATGTTTCTCAAAGCCTTTTCTTCAGGAAGCCAAAGAGTGGGATTGTGTGATAATTTTACCCATTACAATACAATCTCAACTTTTATCCCATGATTGACTTTTTAAAAAAAATTAATTGCACTTCGAATCTTCACTGTGTTTTCTTTGAATATGGACAAGTTTAAACTTTAGTCGTTTGGTAATTGGTTAAACCGCATCATACAAACGTATAATACTTGTAGTTTGATCTCAAGTAATTCAATTCTTAAGGGCAGTTTCAGCGATATAATATACAAGATGCGACCTTAACAAATTAAACCATCAACCGGATGACAAAAATTTTAGACCGGTCTAAATTGAAAGAACTTGCAGACGACATTTCAAATTGCCTCAAAATTGGAAAATAAAGTCCAAGTTAGACAGAAACGTTTTGAGAAAAGGAGAAATTGCTTGTTTCAAGCAATTTCTCCTTATCTCACAATGTGTTCTAGGGTGACCTTTCTTCAGGGATTCAAACAGCGGCGCTGTACGGTACTGGAATGAAGCCCTAACTCTGGGTGTACCAGTCAAAATACCAGAACTTACAACATGACGACAGATATATACAAGGAGATTTATTCTATCATGCCCACATAAATATTATTACATGAATAATTATCCTGCACCTAAAAACTTGTTTTCACATGCAATATGACAGGTTGTTTGTTTCGTAAGAGGATATTTAGCGGATTTGTACGGATTTATTACAAAACATGCTAAAATTTGAATCTGCTTGAAAAAAAGGATAAGTGTTGAATTAAAGTGAAAGCAAGAACAACAACAGACGTCGACGACAACAACAACAACAGACGTCGACGACAACAACAGCAGCAGCAGCAGCAGTCGAAAAAGAAGAAGAATCAACAACATTGGGACAAGCCATTTCTCCTTTTCCCACAATATTTTCTACCTCATAGGATGGTTTCATTTCGATTTGCACCAAACTTTCATGGTCGTCTGCAATCTCTTTCAATTAAGGCCTGTCTAAAAAAATCAGAAATGGTTTAACATTTACGGTCGAGTTCGAAGTTCACTTACAGTCTAAATGGTGATTTGATTGATCAGATCAATTTTAACCCATTCCCACACAATGAAACTTTTGCACGACCCCAAGAAAAACAATTGGGAAAACATTGTGTAAAATGAAGACATTGCTTGTAACAAGCAATTTCTTTATTCTACACAATATTTTCTATCCAAAAACTTAGAAAAAAATCACCAACTTTAAATTGTCGTCTACAACTCCTTTCAATTTGGACAAGTCTAAAATTGTGCCGTCTGGTTTTGGGTTAATTAATAACCGCGATCCTTCAATAACTCATGTTGACACGACGACGAAACTTCATTAGAAAAAATATTTTGGTAATTTCACCGTTGAACACATTGTTTTCTACCATATTTAGGCATTCATCTTATCATTCAGATACATTTTGAAATGGCGTCTGCAACATCTCTCAATCGACCGATCTTAAAAGTGATTAGTATTAATTGTGATAATGATATTGAGGATAATATAATTATAATAATGGTGTCAATTATAATAAATATAATAATAATAATAATAATAATGATGATGGTGATGACAATGAATGATAATGATAATACGATGATAACGATGATAATAAAAGTAAGAAATGCCCATACGTTAACGTTTCGAGCGACGGTATCTTACAACAAATTCGTATCTAAAATTGGGATCAACAATCCCGACATTGTACGTTATTCCCTGACCGATTATGTCCTTTTTATTTATGGTGAAAGGGAAAAGACATTTTTATCGCTACTTTATTTTTTGTGTATTGGTAAATTGATAACGTAACACTTTCCAATATGGCCGACCGCGTTTCATAAAATCATATTTCACAAACACACAAAATATGCATAATATATAGTTTTAATAAATTCAAAGCCTGCATCAATATTGAAGTTGAAAAGCTGGATAAAAAACAGTCGGGCAAGCGAAATAAATTTCAAAAACAAGCCAAACAGGTTTTAAACTATTTGAAGTAAAAAAATCTATCAGACGATCTAAAAATAACACCCTGTTGACGTTGTCCAATCAGAATTCGGTATTTTCCGACACGGTCTCTGAACGCCAAAGCTTGGCCTTTTACGGCTGAAAACCATTTCGGGATTGCAGACGACTTTCACTGCAGTGTGATAGGGCGCAGTCTATCGGCCAGAGCTGTGTGCGAAGTGCGGATCGATTTTTGTTCCTTATTAGGGTGATATTGGACCATAAGCATTTTTTTGCCTAAGCGAAGAACTTGCTTACTCGCCATTTCCTGGGACAGTGAAAGCTAACGGATTAGGAGAAATTATTGATTCATTTATTTTTCTTTTCTTTACGGTAAGTTAATAGTAGTTTATTCATTTTTTTAAATGTGTCAAAAGATTTTACTCATGAAAGATGATATATCGGCAATACTCTGGACGACTTTCTTTTGAAGCAGAAACCTTTTTTTTGACTTTGAATTTTTCTTTTTAATTGATTGGAAATATTTCGTGATATATATTACAAGAACTTACGATTACAAAAGTCTTATCCTATGTCGTAAAACCAATTTCAACAATTTCTTTCCGTTGACAGCGTCGCTTTATCTGTTAAGGATAAAGCTATTATATTATGTATATACACAAAATCCGTATTTAATGACTTGACCGGTTGAAGATTAAATTACATGTTATTCTTGTCGCACTCTGTCACCTAAATTTTTCTTTCAGACTTAAACTTTTATGATTTCCCTTCATTATCTTAATAAAACACATTTCAATTATTTTTGTTGATTTGTTAATTTTTTTTTCTAAAGGTTCGATAAAATTCAGTCACCCCTCTTGCTAAACGTAGAATTATTGAAGTCCCAGAAATCCTTTCTGCCCTAAAAGTTATATTTCTGAATTTAAAGATTTAAAAAATCTTGTGACTTACGACAAATATATTTGATGTGTTCTGACCGAAGACTTACCCCAAACCCAGGCGACAAACTCAAAGAATTTGCAGGCGACAGTTTCTAAGTGATGAAATTTTAAAAATTTATGTACCTTGGTCTAGACAAATCATTGTGGATAATGAAGAAGTTGCTTGCAACAAGCACTTACGTCATTTTCCTACCGATAAATTAATTGTTACAAGCAATTTTTCCATTTACTGAAGTGTTTTATGACATATTTTCTTCAGTTCGTATTCACTATGACTATTTCGATAAACGGCTAAAAAATCAGGGTAAATTTAAAGCATACGCATGTAGTGTGGAAGAAATAGTCATTGAAAACGGGAAAACTGCAATTATACCAAAAAAGTCATGAAAGCGAGTTATTTTTGGCGAAAATAAAATAAAGCTCAATGATCCGTTTTTGCAGTTAAGTAACCCAAATCAGCTCAGTGATTTAACATTATCTTCTTTATTGGCAGATCGCTAGCCCCGCCCACTCACCTCCTACAGGAAGTTCGATTAGATACTAAAAGGCCTTTTTGCAGAATTAATAGGCGGTAATATTTTCAAAAATTAAAATCGTTTCCTGGCGACCTAAACGTCGTGAGTACAGCCTTATTAAGCCGTAGTTACGACCTTTAAGTCCCAAAACCAATAGAAAAACTTCACATAAATGTCGACTTTATGTCGGAGTTCAAAGTTTACTATCTGTCTAAATGTACGATTCGACTTTTAATGAACAGGCGCGATCCGTCAATTAAAAATTACAAATGATTTCATAAAATTTCATCAATATTCTTCTATCTTAATGACATAGAATATATATTAAACAACGCAAAGGAATTAAAAAGATATACGCATAGATCAAATATAGCTAGCATCCCATTTCTCGTACATTCGCTTACTCCCAGAACCCTTAGATTTTAGGGGCATTGCTTGTTACAATCTATTTGTTGAATCTATACACTGTTTTTACCGCATACGCAGGTTTTTTTTTTATCTCAAATTGCTGTCACTATGGTTCGTCGTTTCAAATTAGACGAGTCTAAAAGGTTAGTACAACTCAGAATAGTTAGGAATAGATATATTATAAGTGAAGAGAAAATGGGCTCCCTGGAACCTCTATAAATAAAACATGTGAAACAGCGGTCGGATCTAGCAATTTGTATTGACGGATCGCCGGCCCCACCCACTGACTCCGCTGGACATCCTATCGTCTCCGACATGAAGTTCCGCTTTGATATCAAACGACGTTATCTTGCAAAAATTATATCCAGAACTATGTAACACAAAAGTGAGTGAAAGGGTTAGTTGACGACCTAAACGTCGTAGCTACAGCTTGAATAAACTTTAGTTGCGACGTTAAAGTCTAAAAACAACAACAAAAAAAACAAAAAACACACACAAAAAACAAACCAACAACAAAAATGATTCACATAAATGGCGACCACCGTAAGAGTTTAAAGTTCACTTCCGGTTAAGAAGAATGATTTAATTCATCGATTGATTTTTTGATTTACAGCCGCGATTGTTCAGTTAGGCGTGTTCTTTCGAGTATAATAAGAAAGTAGTGAAAAATCTCCATTAAGAATATCGACAAAGTGGAAAACTGTTCGAGTCTGATCAGTCCACGCAGGTTGACGAGGGTCGATACTTTACCCACGTTTCAGGAAGTCGCTATTCGCTTGATGGATGTTCGCTCCCACAAGACTTGACGATGTATATGTCTATTCGTGCTTAAGACCTTGAGAATTTTTCAAGTAGCCTTAAACCTGTTATAAATCAAATCCCTTTCAAGTGGCTCTCTACTTAAGTTTCTCTTTTATAGCAAAATATCGATTAATGGTATTTTCATTCATATAGGATTCAGTCTCGATCTATTATACGGCAGGGGACGCCTTTACCCTTTCGGAGGTTAACCCATTGCCACACAATGACGCTTTCTGACGCCCCAGTGAAATGTGATCATTGAAAACTTTGCGGGAAAAGGAGAAATTACTTAACAATCTAATTCTGCTTTTCTCACAGTTTTATCTACGCAATTAGACACTCACTTGCTCTATTCTAGGGCAATTCGCAATGTCCATTTCAACCACAACCAATTTGGAAGAGTCTAACATATATTGAATGATTGGTTGAAAGATTGGTTTTGCCGATTGGTTTAGGCTGTATGCGTGGTTGATGGGTAGGAATGCTGGTCGATTGATTTATTGTTTGTAGGTTTTTTTTCGAAGCCCTTCCACCAAGACTTCGAAAATTGTGATAATAGTTTATAAATGGTTCCAACTAAATAAAGCCGCGGCCATAGCACATGCAGTTGGTAGCGCGCAGAACTCCTAATCATGGGGTCCCAGATTTGATCCCCGGCCGTAACAAATATCCTTTCCAACATTTGTCGCCCACCAATGGGTGGATAATCGTAAATATTAGTGGGGTGAGTAACTGGAGGTTCGGAAGGGATGTATTGGTAGTACTGATGTGAGAAATACCAGAAATTCACGGTTAGGTGCTCCAGCAGCCGCGATATGACTGAAATACATGTACTTATAAAGTTGGCGATAAAACCTATTCAAGCAAACAATTTCAAATGAATAAACATGACATTTAGAAACAGTTTTTTACCTTGGTTGATCAGTCGATCTATCGATTGATTGAATGAGTTACTGTTTGATTTATTGATATGTCGGCTATCCGGCTCGTCAATCAGTCAATCTATTGCTATTTTAGTTAATTGATTTAACCCTTTACAGTACAATCACTGGTTTTTACGTCCTTGTGATTTTATACTTGAGAAAACATTGTGGGAAAAGAAGAAATTGCTTGTAACAAGCAATTTCTTCTTTTTCCACAATATTATCTACCCTACTGAATGGTTATTTTTCAAATTGAATCCACTTAAAATTTTGTCTGCAAAACCTTTGAATTTTGACAGGTCTACAAAATTTTCGCAAAACAGGAAAGGGTTAAGTTTGTGCAAGCTGATCAATATGCATACCGTTTTAATTTCTTATACATGTAGTTGTATGATTCTCTTTAAACCAACCTGATCTTAACCGAGATTAGATAGATTTTTTGTTAAGATTAGACTTGGTGAGATTAATGCGTTTTCTGTACTAGACTAGCCAATCCCGGTAAGCCTAGTCGGTAAGACACTGTACTTTTAATCCATCGGCAAACATTTTCTCTTCGACTAGTATGGTCACCGTGACATATCCCGTTTGTCTCCAGCCAATGGGCGAAAGATATTTCAAATAAAATGAAAAAGGCTTATCAACACGTCTTACAAAGTGTGATCTACACATCTTATCTGGCAATGATATTCATTAACTCTTTCCTGTACAATTCCCGGATTTTACGCCTCTGTGATATTATACTTGAGGAAAATTTGTGAATTAAAAAGAAAAGAAAGAAATTGCTAGGAACAAGTAATGTCTTTTTTCTCACATTATTTTCTACCCCTTAGGTTGGTTACTTTTCAAATAGCTTTAACTTTTAATGGTCGTATGCTACTTCTTTAGTATTGGACAAGACTAAAATCTTGTAAAAAAACAGGAAATGATTAAGGTTGTTTGCCAAGCAACAATGAAAGCTACAGTATACCAAACAACCTTCCCCCTTATTTTCATGGAGGTATTAAACAAAAAAAAAAAAAAAAAAACAAACAAACAAAAAAAAAACTAATCACACTGTATGAATACGCGAATTTACGATTAACAACAACAACAACAACAACAACGACGAAAATGCCTTCCTGGTGATTTACGCTGAGTTAATTTTCTTTTCTCGAAGACGATATATTAAGTTAGGTGGACGAAAAAATTCTACATTCGGCAAATTTAACAAAAGCGAAACTTTTCATCAAGGCTAGCCATGGCAAGAGTCCGCGCAATCTGGCAAGGTAGTTACCTTTCGTACTTCCCTGTAAACCGCTTTTGGTTTGACGCAGTGTTTCTTCTAGGATCTCAAAAATTTAGGGGATTTCAGCGCAAAATCATCACAATGAGACATGTTTGGTATTTTATGCTCTTTGTTTATAGAACCCCCAGCAATGTTGAAAAACATGGGGATCTTTGAGAAAGGTAGGAGAACCCCCCCAATTCCCCCTGCCTAAGAGACCGTTTACAGTGTATGCTTTAGCATATCCTTGGTCAGTCATTTCTAGGGTGATTTACTGTATTGTATTACTGGAATGCAGGAGAGCTATTTTATCATTTATTTGTTGATTTCGAAAACAAAATGCTCTTAGTGTATTTGGCTAAAGTGCCAACATTTTATTTACAACTTTTTGACACCTCTTCATGAGACCAATTGTAGGAAACTAACCACCACATAGGCATGGAAAGTATCTACCAAGCAGACTCGAGTCTGACCCAGAGTAGAAGCAATCCGTCAGTTGAGAAATGACCTTTACGCCAAACGGACTATAACTGAATACAGTATCGACCCTGACCGGATCGCGCAAACTGCGCATATTTCCCAATTTCGAAACTTTTTGCAGTTGATATGTCATACATATTTTTATCGGAGTACAACACGTGTTTTTCACTTTAAATCTTTTTTTAAGCTAAACCCCTCAGATCTGAAAAAATGTTTGTTTTGAATTCGGCTGTCTTCAGGCGTCAAAGTGACAAAAGACGCCAAAAGACGACATAAGCTAATAAATGTACTTGGAATTGCGAAGAAAACAAGTTGTTGAAATTAAAGATGATATTTAGAAGTATTGGTAAACAACTCAATGAGTGACGCTATATTCTAATGGCCTTCCAAAGGCCTTGACAGCAATTTTAACTCATTTCCATACTATGACTAATTCTAACGCCATATGGAAATACAACCATTGAAAACTTTGTTGATGAAAGAGAAATTGCTTCTTACAAGCTAACTGAAATAACACCTGTCTTAAATGCTGTCGTCTGTTAACCCTTTCCTGTTTAAACACGGGATTTTACGTTAATGGGATTTTTTTACTTGAGAAAACATTGAGGGAAAAAAGAAATTCCTTGTAACAAGCAATTTCTTCTTTCCCCAAAATATTTTCTACCACATTGGTTGGTTTTATTTCAAATTGAATCAAATTTTCATTGTCGTCTGCAACCTCTTTTGATTTGGACCAGTCTAAAATTGAAAAAACAAAAACAAAAACAAAAAAAAACAGGACAGGGTTAATGTGTTAAGAAACGTACAGCTCACTAAATTAAGACCCATTCTGTCCTCATCCCGAGTGAAAATGATAACCAACTGCTTTAAAAAAAAAAAAAAAAAAAAAAAGTAAAAAAATGAAAATCTTCAGTATACAAACTTTTACTTGATGCAAGAAATGCTCCAACTGTATGATATACAAAGGGAAATAACAACTTACCAGTAATATATCAAGCGAATTCGGGTTTCTTCCCTTATTCCCCCAATGAGGACAACCGAGATTATTTGTTGTGAATGGCGCCATCGCAAGATTGATTGATTAAATGGGGTTTAACACCGCTTTTAACAGTATTCAGTCATATCGCGGCGGCTGGAGCAGCTAACAATGGGTTCCTTGTATTTCTCACACCAGTATACCACCACATCCTTTCCTAGCCTCCAGCTGCTATCCCACTTAGGTTTACGATTATCCAACCATTGGTGAGAGAAAAATGTCGGAAAGAATATTATCCGTCGCCGGAGATCGAACCCATGACTCTCATGATTGAAGATTAGGAGTCTGACTCGCTACCGACTGGGCTATGACGGCGGCCGCAAGAAGTAAAAGTTCGAGTGTGCATACATTCAATCTTGTTCAACCACTAACCAGACGACAAGATTTTAGATCGGTCAAGATTCAAAGAGGACATTTTTTAGTAACGACAGTTTTAAAAATATTCGTCTTATAGAGTAAAAACATTGTGGATAATGGAGAAATTGCTAATGACAATCGAATTCTTGGCCAGTAGCATGAAATAAAAAAGAAAGGTTGGTTGGTGACATAAACGTAGTAACTACAGCTTTAAAAAGCTGTAGTTACGACGTTCAAGTCGCCAAACCAACAAAAATGTTCCACAAAAATGGCGGCCAATATAGGGGTTCAAAGCTCAATTTCGGGTTGAATGAATGATTTGATTGATGGATTGATTCTTTGATCGACGGTCGCGATTGGTCAATGAAGACCGCGTCGACTAAACGACAACCTGTATTCAGAAACCAGGATATATATATATTTGCCTAGCCGAATGAACACTAACTGCCTCAATGGCTGAGTGGTGAATGTGCTTAAACTGTGATCTAATGATCACGCGTTTGAGCCCCACTGGCATTTGAAGTGTTAACCCTTGTCATGCTGAACCCGGAATATTCCTGTTTTAGCAGGTGGTATAGACAAAGATCAGCCTGCACATATGTGCAGTCTGTCCTTAGTCTACACCACCTGCTTGTCACTTTTAAACCAGAATTGTTTATGAGATAAATTAATAAGTCAGCATGACAAGGGTTAATTTGTCCAATCTATCCACCTGTAGAATAGCTACCGAGTCCCCAATTTCTAAGGGTCATAATTGATCTTTGATCCATCAATTTGTTTCGAATGACGACTCTTAAACAATTTCTAAAAGAATTGCTCACTTCATATCTTAATAAGAGCATAATTAAGTTGAACCAACAAAAAAATGAAGGTCTTTTCGGATCTATACCATAAAGTTTATATTCAGGATTTTCTCTTTTTGATGTTTTCACCCTTTAAAAATCAGTTTTGATCCCTAAAATTTCTTGGACAAAGAGTCAATGACTTTAAATTCTAGCTCAAGCTCAAAGCTATTCCAAATTAAATCCCTTGAGGTTCCGTTTTTTACAGGTTCGTCTGCAGATGTCCTTCCCATTTCCACACAACACCTCCTTTTAACGCGTCGAAAAAAAGCTTTTGAAAACATTGTGGAAACAGAAGAAATTAATTGTATCAAGCAATTTCTTCATAATCCGAATGTTTTCCTTAAAAAAGACGAAAAATAAAATTGTCGCCTGCAAGTGCAATTTGGACCAGTCTAAAATTTTGGTGTGTTGGAATGGATAAACCAATGGTCAAACATGCAACATAGTCATAGACTGCATAAATGTGCAGACTTATCTTTGTCAATGATGCCTGTCCATCTAAGAATATTTATACCATTCGCAACATTCTGGATGCCCCATAGATGTGAAAAGTTAAGCTTTAAATAAATTTCAAACAACAGCTAAAACGGATTTCCCTTCAATTCAGAATAAAATCTAGATAATCCTAAATTTAATTGAAATTTGGATAATGATGATAATAAAATGAATTTATAAAATTGAAAAAAAAATCAATTAGGTCCAATTTGGATAAAATCAACTTCAGACAAGAAAAATACGTTACAAGTAATATCCAGCAGAGTGCCAAGCTATATATTCTCTCTAGTGCGACAAAATTCGTGTTTGCCTTGTAATGGGGGTAAACAGAATAATTATGTAATTGGTCATCACTGAAACAATGGACAGACTGCTGCATTCCCACTTTTAGAAATGGGTAAAAAGGAACTTAAAGAAAATACTACTTTCACTACACGGAGGTTCTAATCCAGTGCGCCATATTCACGTAAATGTTGATTAGAACTGATATTCTTTTAACTCGGACTCAAGACTTCGATTCGAATTTTGTCAAAGTTTCTTGAAAATTTCACAGGAAAACAAGTTTGTGAAGTTGAGATCACTCATTTAAACCCGTTAATGTCTATGTACAGAAATCCACAATCGAACGGCCCGTACCATATTCCATTAATATCACATAATCTAGAAAAATCACATGTTAATTTCTAGGGAAGGTAGGAAATTAAGAGGTACCAGGGATCTTTTTTCTATAGTTATGTTTTCAAAAGAAACACTTTGACTAGATCTTAAAGTAAATAGATAGTAGCATTAATCGAAACAGTTTGTTTACCAATTTGGCTATTGT
Source organism: Fragum fragum (assembly GCA_946902895.1). Taxonomy (NCBI): domain Eukaryota; kingdom Metazoa; phylum Mollusca; class Bivalvia; order Cardiida; family Cardiidae; genus Fragum; species Fragum fragum. Next base: position 28,482,248 of record OX336380.1, read on the forward strand.
TTGCGTTCAGTTGGGCTAAAGGCAGTTTTGGTAAATTGCGGCAACGCAATTTCCAGTTTATGGTTATACCAATTGGTCACCGATGTAAACTCTCTTCATTAGAGAGATAGTTGGGAATTGCGATCTATTAAAATGAGATTTCGACAATCAAAAAACATGTGTTTTTCATACCATGGAAACATTTGTCAATAACTCTTCTTTTACTGCATTTCCAGATAAATTAACACTTATTCATAAAAGATGTCTACCGAAGTTTCATTCACCGCAACGAAGAAGCCCCGACCTAGCATGATGAATCAAGTGGTCCTCACAAAAACAGCGCCAAGATCATCCATTCACATGCGTCAATCAATGGGACCAGGAATGACCATGGTTTCGAGATCAAACATTCAGTCACGTGGTATTGCTCCCGCTCCAGGAGAACTAGCCCAGATTGGTAGAACATCCGTGCAAAGCGTCAAAGACACAAGAAGCAATGAAAAGAAGGATCTGAATAACCTGAACTCCAAACTTGCCGAGCATTTAGAGAAGACGAAGTTTATGGAAGGGATGAACAAACAACTGAAAATGCAGTTAGATAAATTGAAGGCCTTGAAAATGTTTGACGAAACCAAGATCAAGGAACTCTGTAGTGATGAGCTAGATGAAATGAGGGGTACAATTAAAGACCTGAATGAACGCTGTGCTGCACTCCAAGCTGAAAACCTAAAACTTAAAGATAAAGTTGACACAACTCGCGAAGAGTGAGTATGCTTTAATGGTTTCTATGGGATTATAGAGATTTCTCTGAGGGTTATCATTTGATTTTCACCGAAATATAGTGTCATTATCAAAATGATACACTCATTGTTAGCCCAGATTTGTTTTTGTTCATTTCGAGCTACTGAATAATCTTTCCTGGAATTGCTTTAACTGAAAATCAGCGGAATTATCATCAAAATGACAAACTCGCCGTTTCAAAAAAAAAAACAAAAAAAAAAAAAAACAGTTTTCGTTCATTTCGAGTTACGGATTAATCTTTTTTATGGAATTGCATTACTGAATAAACTTCTCTGGAATTTCTTTAAAATTCCCAATTAACCCAATCTCAAACAATCCCTCCTTTTTATGTCCCCAAAGAAAATGCGTTGGAGACCATTGTGGAAAAAGAAGAAATTGTTTGTATCAAGCAATTTGTCATTATCCACACTGTTTTTCTTTTTTATCCAAAAAGACGAATAAATAAATAAATAAATTCCATTAACTTGAGCCTGTCGTCTGCAACTTCCCTCAGTTTGGACCAGTCTAAAATGTTGACAAGTGGTAAATGGTTAAAGCGAAAGTAAGTTTCTTGGTTGTAACTCTCTCAGAATTATTTCAAAATTTGATCGAATCATAAACACAGCTGTTATTGACCTGGCATATCGAAAAATCACAATACTCAAGGAAATCTTAAAAATCTTCTGCTCTTGAACTACTCGTTATATCTGAATGAATCATAGAAGGAATACAATAGGTAGACCTCAAAAGTTTTTCGAGACATAATAATTTAATTTTAGTTTCGTCTATCAAAACCGAGCGTTCTGATTGGTCGAAAAACTTTATTCATAACTCCATGAACGATTTTGTATGCTCCCGAACAAAATAGTCCCATATAAAAAGGTAACAAAATTTGTAAAGCTTTTGTTTTTTTCGCTCGATGCTATTACATTATAAGAAATGAAGAGAATATTTTTTGTTTTCATGGAGGTATGAACCGAAAAACCTAATCACACAATGTATGAATCCGCTTCGCGTATTCATACAGTGTGATTAGGTTTTTCGGTTTATACCTAAATGAAAACAAAAAAAAAAAAAAAAAAACATTCTCTGCATCTCTTAAATGTTATATAGTGCTGATAAGCAACGCCTATCAAACCGTGTTTATGATAATCACTTTTGATACCCTTGGGACTTTTTTATGCGGAAGCATACGAAATTGCTGCGTGCTCAAAAATTTGTTCATGGAGTTATGAAAAATATTTTTTGACCAATCAGAACGCCCGATTTTGATAGACGAAACGAAAGATTAAATTATTGGAACATGAATTGGATAAATATAACCCTTGTTCAATGCGTTTAATACACTTTTACGGTTTATGCTAGTTGAGCTTCAATTCTCTTTACTGAATATGCCTATGTTAATTTGGTCTCGTGTACAATATTCATGTTGACCTTTTGGTTTTCTTTATAGATGAATGATTTAACTTTTAGTTTCGTCTATCAAAACGAGCGTTCTGATTAGCAGAAAAAAAATCTACACAAAATTTTGAGCACGCAGCTCTTTCGTAGGCTTTCGGACAAGATAGTTCCCTAAAAATATATCAGAATATGTAAAATATTTGTTTATTTTTCTCTTGAAGTCATTAAATTATAAGAAACGAAGAGAATATATAGGTATGAAACAAACAAAACAAACAAAACAAACAAACAAACAAACAAACATAACAACAACAAAAAACCCACGCAATAACAACAAAAACAAAAAACACAACACAAAGTTTATGAAATATTGGATTTTTCAACTTTCAGGGAAGAAAACATTGTGGAAAATGAAGAAATTGCATGTTACAAGCAATTTCTCCATTTTACACAACGTTTCCCCTATTGTTTTTCTTAAGGGGTGTCAATGTATTGGAATGAGTAATCACACACGAATCATGAATCCGCTTCGAGTATTCATAGAGTGTGAGTAAGCTTTTAGGTTCATACCCAAATAAAATAAAATAATGTTCTTGTCATTCTTCAATGTTCCAAAATCACGTACTTTTAATGGCTGTCCGGGCTGCTCAGTATCACGGTCATGCTAAATGGTTAGAGATGTAATGCACTGGTTCAATGGAAAAATCGCTCGACCCCCACCCACTGACTACATTAGCCCTGCCTACCAACTCCGACAGTGTGTCATGCTTGGATTTTTAATAAAGTGTTATTTTGTAGAATTTATGACCAGTAGCATGCAACAAAAACTAGAATATATGGCTTGGGACTTAAACATCGTAACAACAGCTTGAATTCCTTTCTTCCAGTATCCTGATCTTAAGAGGACAGAGGGACAACTTAGTAGAAGACAAGGAAAAGCTCTGCAGAATTAATGCGGACTTGGAAGGAGATATCAACAAACTAAGGAAGGAGATCGAATTCGCTGATGAGAAACGTCGTATGGCCATCGAAGAACTGAATGGATGCCGGGATGACGTAGAAAGGCTACAAAACGTAAGTTTGTAAAATAAACCCGCAATACCAGACTACTCAATTTGAGACTAATCCAAGTTGACAGAAGTTGCAGACCATCATTTACAAAACCTAGGGCCAGTTACATGTAACAAAAAGCAAAATTTTGTAAAAACGTCGCAGCTATTGCTTGATTAAGCTGTAGTACAACATTTAAGTCGCCAAACCAATATTTTTTTTCACGTAAATATCGATCAAAGTCTGAGTTCAAAGTTCCCCTCAGGTCCAAATGAATTATCTGATTGATGGATTAATTCTAAGATTGATAAACGCGGTTGGTCAATAGTTAAGTAGCATCCTATGTATTAGATACTCCTTTTTATAAGATACCTATAAACATTTCTAGTAAATTATGTTCATTCCATGAAGACAAAATCGGATACGTCAGAAAAATTTCGTATCTGATTATGTCAAATACGGTTCCATATAAGGCAGTCTGAGATGACGTCAATAGTTAAGTAGCATCCTATGTATTAGATACTCCTTTTTATAAGATACCTATAAACATTTCTAGTAAATTATGTTCATTCCATGAAGACAAAATCGGATACGTCAGAAAAATTTCGTATCTGATTATGTCAAATACGGTTCCATATAAGGCAGTCTGAGATGACGTCAATAGTTAAGTAGCATCCTATGTATTAGATACTCCTTTTTATAAGATACCTATAAACATTTCTAGTAAATTATGTTCATTCCATGAAGACAAAATCGGATACGTCAGAAAAATTTCGTATCTGATTATGTCAAATACGGTTCCATATAAGGCAGTCTGAGATGACGTCAATAGTTAAGTAGCATCCTATGTATTAGATACTCCTTTTTATAAGATACCTATAAACATTTCTAGTAAATTATGTTCATTCCATGAAGACAAAATCGGATACGTCAGAAAAATTTCGTATCTGATTATGTCAAATACGGTTCCATATAAGGCAGTCTGAGATGACGTCAATAGTTAAGTAGCATCCTATGTATTAGATACTCCTTTTTATAAGATACCTATAAACATTTCTAGTAAATTATGTTCATTCCATGAAGACAAAATCGGATACGTCAGAAAAATTTCGTATCTGATTATGTCAAATACGGTTCCATATAAGGCAGTCTGAGATGATGTCATTTGTATTCCGTAGATGACGTCATTATAGGATTAGATGTGATCTGAATAGTTAAGGAGAAGGTAAATACCTATAGAAATACAGATTTTCGTCGAATTCATTTAATGACAAATTAAGTATATTATAAATTGAATGTTATGTTTCGATTACGATATAACATCTTGTATTTGGTTCTCGCTTCGGAGAAAAGTTTGATATTCCACTCGACCTTCAATCACATGAAATAGTCCAAAGTTTCCTCCACAGCTGACAGCAAATACAAGATATTGTTTTTATATCTTTACATGAAATTCGCCTTTTCCAGGACCTTCAAGCCGCCCAAGAGGAGCAGATGAATCTTGCCGATAAACTAAACGCACTCCAAGAAGAATATGAATTCCAACTAGATTGTAAAGAAGCCGTAAGTTTTAACTCTTGTCATGTCGAATAAAATCCGTGTTTAGAAGTTTATTTGAATGAAAGAGAAAATGGCACTGTAGTTCTGATTGTCAGGGTCAATATTCAGTTTGGAAATTCGTATTATGCATAATTCTGGCTCTAAAGGGACAAGAAGGTGATGTAGACTAAGATTAGACTGCACCAATGTCTAGTTTATCTTTTAATATTTTAATTTTTAGTTTCATCTATCAATACAGAGCGATCTGACTGGCCGAAAAAAATGTTCGTTTCTCCATGAACAAAATTTTGAGCATGCAGCTCTTTTGTATGCTTGCACACAAAATAGATCCATTTAAAAAAATGTATCAAACTTTGTATGTCTAAAATATTTGCTTTTTCGATCGATATCATTTTATCATCATAAATGAAGAGAATGTTTTTTTGATCTAAAGGAGATATGAAACGAAAGAACTAATCACACTTATGTATGAATCCGCTTCGCGTGATTGTTTTTTTTTCGTGTCTTACCTCCATGAAAACAAATATATTCTCTTCATCTCTAAAGTAATAAAACCCCGACAAAGTCTTTCTCAGTTTCTAAACGGCTCGTTACATAATCACTGCGACCCCGGCGGCGGTACATATCCTTTTCGACATTTGTCCCTTACTAATGGGTGTATAATCGTAAACCTAAGTGGGATAATAGCTGGAGGCTAGGAAAGGATTTAATGGTGGTACTGATGCGAGATATACAAGGGATCCATTGTTAGGTGCTCCAACCACCGCGATATGACTGTAAAATATCTAAAAGCGGCGTTAAACCCCAGACAAACAAACAAATAAACAAACAAAAATAATCACTTAACAGTCTTGCGATATCCTAATGTTGTCCAACGTATTTGATCTAGGAATGCGAGGAGCTGAAGAAATTAATCCGCCAACTCCAGAATATGGAACCCGACTACTCGAAGATGTGGGAGGGCCAGTTCAAAGAGAGTTTGATGAAATTGCAGGCCGAGAACGATGAGCGAATCAATAAGCATATCGCCGACGTTCAACGACAATATGAGTTGAAGGTAAACTTAAACGTAACCTTGACGTCAAAATTTTAGACTTTTCCAAATTGAAAGGAGTTGCAGACGACAATTTAAAGTTTATGAAATTTAAGATTTTTTCAACTTTCTGGAAAGAAAACATTGTGGAAAACGAAGAAATTGCTTGTTACAAGCAATTTCTTCATTTTACGCAACGTTTTCCCTGTTGTCTTTCTTGAGGGGCGTCCAAAAGCGCCAATGTATGGGAATGAGTTAAACCATAACCAGACAATAGAATGTTAGAGTGCTCTAAATTCAAGATTTTGCAGACAACAATTCTAAGAGTGAATCAAATTATCCAAAGTCCTTGGCGTTCTAAAACATTGTAGATAGTGCGGAAGTTTCTTGTGACAAGCAAATGCTTCATTTTCTGCTATGTTTCCCAATGCTTGCAGGCCGTAAAAATTGGGATTGAAATATCGGTACATGTGGAGTATGGCGAGTATGTTCTAATAAGTTATTAAATGGCGGTATTTTGCAAAAGTAGCATACAACACAAAAGTAGAATTTTTGGATGGCGACCGAAATGTCGTAACTGCAGCTAGATAAGCTATGGCTACCACGTTTTTGCAGACGAAAATTTAAAGCGGATTTACTTTGAAAAACAATCCTTCGGAAGGTAGAAAGTATTGTGGAAAAAGAAGAAATTGCTTGTCACAAGCAATTTCTTCTTTTTCTAAAATGTTTTCTAAATTATATAATAACAGGGACGTAAAGACCAGGGATTGATCAGAAATAGGATAAAAAAAGAAGGATGTTGATGCACCATTTCGTTGTTCGAGGAGTTAAACAAAAAGTCTGAGACGTGTAGATTGCATTGGCTCTTTTACACTAGCTCATCGAACTGTATCTTGTGTTGTTGTTTTCTTCTAGATCCAAAGGATGCAAACACAAGTCAAACGTGACGAACCTGACGGCATCACTAAAGCACAGACGAAGACATTGAAGAGCGAGGTCGGCAACTTGAACACACGACTGAGTGGTCTCGACCATGAGGTAAGTCAAGCTCCAATAACCAAGATGAGAAATTCGGCTGATTTCGGCTATTTCCGTAGTCGGTGTAAGGACTTATAGGAGATTTCCGTAAGCTGACGGATTATTCGTTTATCCTTCGGTAAAGAACCGCTTATTGTTTCGGAAGGGTGATGAGCAAATTGATATTTCAATTATCTATATATTTTTGATAAATCGATCTTCGATAATGATTAGTAATTGGCCCATCGCTTCCCGTAAATAACACCAAAAGCACCTCACGCATAATTATTGAAATCTTATTAATCCATTACCAGTCATCAGAATTTAAGAGATTAAGACAATTTAAAAGACGTTGCAAAAATCACACAACCAACAACCAACCAACCAACCAAACAAAAATAAAAAAAGGGAAAAAAAACCACCAACATAAAACAAAGATACAAAAGTAAAGGTTGTGAGAAAAGTACTTACTTACCTCAAGATACAAAAGTAAAGGTTGTGAGAAAAGTAGAAATCGTTTGAAATAAACAAACAATTTCTCCTTTTGCCACAATGTTTTTACTAATTCTTCTAAAACATTCCTATGACCCATCATCTTTCAGAATAAAATGTTAAGGGACCAGCTAGCAAAGCTGCAAGAAGACTACAGGAAGCAGTGCGAGGAGTGTGAACAGGAGAAGGACTGTCTTAAACGGGAATTGGAACAGGAAAGAGAAGACAGGGCTGAGATCCAAGAGTTGCTCGAAAAGCTTATGCTTGACAAAGGAAACTTGGACACCGAACTTAATACTTATAGATGTCTCTTGAATGAAGGGTAAATACAATTTCTTCGTTGATTTCAATGTCAATGGGTGGATAATAATAAACCTAAGTGGGATCAATCAATCAATCAATCATTCAAAAAGTCAACTAATCAATCAACTAAACAATCAACTAATCAATCAATCAATCAACCAATCAATCGTCGGTAGTGTGTTGTGCTGACAGGCACCATAGAAAACGATCAGCCTGCAATTACATACAGGCTAATCTCTGGCCACCTACCTGATTGTCATCTTCATTCATAATAAGGAAAAGGGTTCTTTGAATAGGTGGCTTGCTACGGCCAAAGATCTCTGTCATGGAAATTAGACTGAGATATCAAACGACGTTAGTAACAGTAATGTAATCAGCGGGCGACATAAACGTTGTAACTACATCTTGAATAAGCTGTATGTAAGGTGTTTAAGTCGTGCAACTATCGAAAATGCACTCTATATATGTCTGATGTTAAAGACGACTTAAAGTTTTTGAAATTTTAGTGGTTTTTCAACTTTCTGGGTAGGAAACAGTGTGAAAAATGAAGAAATTGCTTGAATAAAGCAATTTATTCATTTTACGCAATGTTTCTCCAGCTGTTTTTCTTGAGAATAGTCAAAGGGTGTCATTGGGTGGGAATTGGACAATATTTTTACACTGTTCTTCTTTTTTTCAGGCTGGCACCGTCATTGGCTGCAGAAGGTAGCTTTCAGAGCCAAGGTGGCGCGATGATATCTGAAGCCATGATGGGCGGAATGGGCGGAATGTCAATGAGCGGTGGGCGTGGCGGCTCCTCCTCTCAGTCATCTAGTTAGTAAAGAGACCATACCCTCGTGGTTCACTAGCGTAGTGAAAAGCATCATAAATATATATACACAGCGCTTTTTTATTAGGCTTTCACTTTCTATTTTCAGTGTTATCACACGTATTTTGAAAAAAATATTTTATATCGAGTTAATATCATAAATCACGAAAGTGAACTTTACGCAAATAATATTGCCACAAATGTACATTTGAATCCGTTATATTTTTCAATCTACAATGTATGTAGCTCAAGTTTTAGAGTACAGTAGATTTTATTATTCTTTAATTCAAGTTGGGCCGCAGTCCTGCCATTTTTTATGTTGTTGATTTCAACTTTTAAACTGAATTCACATGAATGATAAGCTGTAAAAGGGGATTTTCCTTTGTTCATGAAAGTGGAATGCTCTATTAAGTTTAACAACAATGCATGCAAATTAAATAATATTCGTTTGACTGGTTAATGATAATAGGAAGGAATCTGACATGTGCTTGGAGCTTCAATTGTCTTGTTGGTATAAATCGTGTTTTGTCTTGGTTGTGGGGAAAATTAATAGCTTATGAAGTGTTCAGTATTATCCAGTATGGTACATGTCATTTATTTCTAACAAATAAGGAATGGATTCTATTCTTAGCAGTTATTACGATGATAAAACGGAACTATTTTCTTACCAACGATAAAACACACTCATCGCGCGCGTTTTGTGTCCTGCCGCCTCAAGAAAGCATGCCACATTCGCCCATGGTAAAGAAGATGTCATCACGCCACTAATAGGTTACATTTATATTATTTTCAACATATTGGCAGTTCGCTTGCTCGCCATTCCCACTGACCCCAACAGAAAGTTTTTCTTTGATATTAAACGGCGTTATTTTGGAAAGTGCAAGGCTAATTACACGTACCGAAAGGTCAAACTTTTGGTTGGCGACTTCAGTTTAAGTTTAAGTCGCCAAACCAACAAAAATGCTTCAGATAAATGACGAGTTCAAAGTTCACTTACGGTCTGAATGAATGTATTGATTGGTCGATCGATTCTTTGATTGACAGTCGCGTTTGGTCAATTCCTCTTTCATCTAGCTCATATTCAGATTGAATAGAACAGTTCAATATAATTTTCTAACCTCTTATTTTAAAAGCAATTAAGATTAAGTATCCAATTTTCTTTTAATTCTTTTTGTGATCGTTAAATCTAAAATTTGAAATTGCTAGATAACGATAAAGGAAAGATATAATAAAAATAATGATGATACAAATATTGATATTTTGATAAAGTTCATGGTTTGAATTTTTAAAGCAGAAATATAGGAACGGAATATTTAATACTTTTGTCGTGGCTTTAGGAATTTAAAGTGAGTGTGTTTAACGTATTTGCGTCGTTAAATTATAAAACCTAATTATGATCACACAGATCTCAAGAATGCCGAGCCGGTTAAAAAGCAGCCAGCTGACAAAACACCCAAGAAAAAGCCAGAGCCTGGTTCGTGAATTTTACCTAGACATAGATTGACGACTCAAACTTCCCCGATACGTTTAACATTATCTTGATTCCTGTCTCACTTTGACACACCATGTGTCAATGTCACAATTATTCGCCTTCTTATTTTGTTGTTTACTAACTGCATTAAGTCGATGTCCATGAAAACAGATTTTTTTGTCATGAAGAATAGTGATCTCTGAATGACTCCGGATCATATTGATCATATTACTAAATTCTTAACAACTAAATTGATACTTATATCATCATTTGATGAAAAACAACCATGGTTACTCTAGTGATAGCTAATTCTTACTCTAGTTTTGTTCATTGATATTGTTACAGATGTCACTGTATAAAAGATTTGGACGTGTATTTATCTTTCTGAGCCTGAAACCCATTTTAATCTAAATTTCTGAAAAAAAAAACCGTTGAAAACAAAAATGTATATCTAACTGTTTTTATCGGCGTCGACGAACAATTTGTGTCAAACATCACGCTTGGGTAAAATATTGATTAAATATTTGTTTCTAATATTCGGTTTAAGTTTTGGGTATTATAATCCTGCATTCTGATTAGCTGAAAAAATGAATAAAAATAATAATTAGTATGGACCTATATATGTATGCTTGCGCTTAAAGTAGTTCCACTAAAACCGTGAATTGTTCGTTTATTTCATATGTTTGATATTGAGTTATAAGAAATAAAGATATTATTATGGCTTTCATGGATATATGAAACTAAAAACCCCGTTTACACTTATAAATGAATCCAAGTCGCCGCTTCATCAAGTGTGATATAGGTTTTTCAGTTCCATACATCTATTAAAACGAAAATTAATATCTTCATCTCTTTAAAGCGCAAAGTACTTTGAATTAAATGAAGAACTTACCTATCGAATCTGCATGCACGTACAAGTGACAAGACAAGACAAATTTGGAACCCTGTGAAACTAAATTTCGAATAAGAAATGATAATACATGTTGATTATGAAAGTAATATAGGGAACAATTAATATATCTGTTTAAAAATATAAGAAAATCTGAAATTGTCAGCCGATTCAGCTTGTAATAACAGATTTCAATATCAAAACCCAAAGCGTGATTGTTTACATCATACTAACAGCACACGTTTGTAGTCAAGAAATATGTCGATATAGTTGTAAGACAAAATGTCATTACAATTAATTTTTAAATAAACATTGTAACGGTTGAATTTGCTTTGTGACATATCCAGCTTGGCAACAATTTCATGTCTTGGTATGCACCATTGAATGATTTATAATTCATTTATTTCGAGCTGCAAAAGAAAGCAAGTCAAATACTCTATCAAAGATAGCATTTTCGTTGTCGTAATGGCAAGAAAATGTATGTTGATAAGGTTCGCAATTTATCCTGCTGGTGAATCTATTTCGTCCAAAGCAAGACATATACTCACGAATAAAACTTTTAAATTTCCTATACGTAATGTTAAATCGTTTTAAAGTTTTATGTATTGCATTTTTGTAAACATTTACATTTCTACGAATAAAAAATAACATGAAAAAATTGCCTCTTGTTTCGTTTAAAAGAAATTTTAGAAATCAAGACTCTTCATTAGTGTAGACTAAACTTTATAGCTTTTAAACAGACGATTATCAAAACTTTTCCACTGAAATTATTTCATAACCAGTTTCATCGATCAAAAACGAGTGTTCTGTTTGGCCTAAAAAATTATTCATACCTCCATGAACATAATTTTGACGCACCTATTTTGTGTTTCCACACCTCCATGGAAAGAAAGAATACTCTCTTTATTTCATAAGTATTTCGGCTTTAAACGATAACTACAACTTGTTTGGGAATGTACCACTAAACAAATTTGCATATTTCGATATAAACTGCCGATTATTTTGCATTATTTCGTAGATACCGACAATCACTTGCAATATTTAAAGTTTAGTCTATATCTAATTCGAGTCTCTACAAAACTCATCTCTTGAGAATAAGGCAAATTGAATCGCCGATAAACCTTATAAACTCTATTATTAGGCCCGGAGAGGATGATATTACGAATTTTAAGAGGCAAACGGGCTATATCAAAATCCTGCTTGCATTGCTTTAATTCGGCCAATTGGAAAATTAGGCGGAAGCTAATAATAACCGTTAAAAGTATATAGCTTAAGCAAAATATAAGGTGTTCAATGTTGTTTTTTTTTAAAAGTATGATTTTTGTGTATGATTGTAAACGGACTAGAAGCATGGATCGAACAAACAATCATTTGCCACTAACACCTTCAACTGTCTAAAGTAGATGCTAACATATTATATCTTAATAACTGTGGATTGATTTTGTGTGTATCTTTGAGTAACAAATTTAAGTGCAATTATTAAAATCCTGATTTTTCTATTGGTAACAAATATCTTAATATGTTTTGGATTTATATTAAAAGGTTTTCACCCTTAGAACCTTAAATTAGAAGACGGTTTAGTAATACTCACATACCCTGGGGTTTTATTAAAGAATGACTGTTTGTGTCAATGTAATAGCGACAACGAATAACCAGAGTTTTAATTAGCTCTTTATATAAGAGTTCACATATTGCTACAATAATTGGTGTGTCCACTTATCATTGACGCAAAGATTTGTTCTTACTCTTTAGTGCAAGAAAAATCTATTTTAAAGCAAACGAATGATATCTAGAAATCTACAGTAAAAGTATAGCGGTATTATATTATTGTTTTTTTTATATCAATGATATAATATTGGTTTTGAAAGCATTAAAGATAGTTTGTAGGTTTCAGCTCACAAAATGTTAATTCAGCTAAGCTTTGGTGAAAGGATAGCTATATGCAGGGTACAATCTTGTTTATACATTCATTTGAAATGTACAATTTTGTCCTTTCAGAAAATGTTTTGTTGATTATTTGGTTTTAATTCGTTTTTATGCCTATTTATCTTTTAATTTGAGAACGGACTTTATGCTATTATTTCATAGCTCGCATGGATTCGAATGTAGATAGTTGCATGCACTTTTATTTTGATTTGACTTTTTTTAAGTTTACTATCATGCATTGTGGTAACTGATCTTTTTTGAGTTATTACAGAGAGCATGTTTGAAAGATGTAAACAGCAAAACTCGATAATGTCTTTTTATTCCATTTTCAATTTAACATTGAAAGAAGATGTAAGGACAAATATGTATAATAACTTCCTTTATTTCAAACTGTAAATGTAAGTTACTTTAAAATGACAGAAAAAAACACAAAATTAAATATGACCCAAAACAACAACAGCAAAAGAAACATAGGTTCACATTATCTTTGTTGTATTTTTCCGGTAGATACCCGTTTCAGTAAGTATAGCTGAACTATCAATGTTTTGTGTGCGGGATCACTGTAACTTATTTATAGGACTGAGCTCGTTTTGCCCAATCACAACAATCACAAGGACAGTAAAAACATTTTTATGGGCAGTCTGAAGGGAAAACCAAAAACTTTTGTTTCCTCAAAACTGCACCGAGTCACTTATGGAATATTAAAGGATAAAATTTCATTTTAGTTGTGGTTGGGGAATACGGGTCTAATTGTAATAACGTGTGTTTTACCTCTCATTCCTATGTTCTGTATCTGTATTTTCCATACTTTAATAGAAACAAACCATTAACACTTAGAAACTGACGAATGAATAGTATCTTAGTAATAGATTCAAATAGAGGATGCGACACAAGTACTGTTATTAAAGTAATATTTCTAACTAATTTTCGAGAAAAATATAAATGTAATCTAGATACGTGCAAAATTAGATGTGTATGTATTGATAAAACATTGATCGTTGATAACGTTTTTTTCAAGGGCATATGTATCCGTTCATTGAATTGGATGTGATGAAAAAAGAAGGGATTATTTGAACATATTTTGGAGAGTTCTTATACATCGTCATATTATCAAACGCGATTCAGTGGACCTTGAAAACATCAACTAATTGGGAAATTAATTTTTTTGAAATTCTATCTATGTAATATCAATCTTAAATGTGTAAGGCATGTATTAGTAAGATTTCTTTTCAAATAAAACAATCAGAAACGTACATAAACATTAAAGACAAGGAAAAAGTGAAATGCATGGGGTAGGCTAGCTTAGAAATTAGCTCAATGTTTAGACGCATGTCGTTGATTTTCCTTTTTTGACCAATTTACACATTCCTTTCATGAAAGTTGAACTCCTAAATTGATTTTTCCTATTATACTATTCGAATAACGTAGACATGAACATAACGTACGACGCAACCAAATAAAAGAGTAAGTGTGACAGCTTGTTTATAGCCAAGTATATTCAAAATAACACATGTTAAAAAACCCCTGACGTATACATGTATTAGTAATACTATCCAGATTATCTGTATACATAAACATGCTTTCGTCCATAATATGCATTTAAAAATCGATTGTTTTTCGATTTAAGCCCTTCCAAAATAGTTTCGATGTATATTATAAATGAATCATTATTTTTTTTACTGTTTATATCCATTTGTTAGCATGGATAGATTATAAGCAAGTATGCTTTAAAATGTATTAGAAGTCAAGATACTTAATGTTTGAAGGATTTAAAAAGAATAAACAACGTAAGTGTCGTATATTAACTAGTTTTTGACAAGCATGTAGATCTAATTTCTGAAAACAAATTTATAGCTGTTAAGCCAAATAACTAGTTCCCTTTGAACCACTAAGAATGTTCTAGAAAATTGTCATGAAGCACGCTTTCTACACGTTGCTTCTATAGGCTATTAAAATAACTTGAGAACAATATCCTTATCAAACATTTCTGAGCAGCTGAGATTAAATTCTCTAATGTCCCCTAACGTTATTATAAAAGTATTATTATTTAGAACGTAGATAAACTACACTACCCCGCATGCCATTAATTTCCTTTCACCTAGAACTGTTAACCTCAAATCACAGTACCCTTAAACCATAAAACCATTGCATGGATTTTTCGAACCCGAAACAATCTTCCTGATATTAACACTTTAGAAGGATATCGATTTATTCTGCACAGAGCACACTTTTTTTTATTTTAATCGAAATCCAAGAACACACCGAATGCAAAGTTCGACAAAAATTAGTTGGTGTCAAATGTTTGTTGGAATATGCTCTAGTTACGTTTCGATTATCTGAAATTGGCATGATGTAGTTCGGTAGAAAAAGCAAGATGGTTAATTTGATCATCCATATAAGGGAACACTTGAATATCTTTTACGAATTATCGCTTGGGATTACCCTTAACGTAAATATTCTTTGGTGTGTTTGCTGACCTGGGATCTCTTTAATACTCCTACTGGTACGAGGTCAGAAATTACAATGATTAATAATTGGAAAGAGATGAGTTTTAAAATATAGATGTAAACGATCGCATTTCAATAGCATAATGTTTCATTGAGTGCTTCAGCTTCATAATGTTTGCAACTTGACACCAAACATCGCTTGTTATGTGTGCATCGGCAGTGAAGGGCTATAGTGTCTGAATAGAACAAGATAGCTCCGGAAAAAATGAACATATCAGATCGCGAGGTTTTACACATTGCAAAGAATGTTATGTAGGCCATTTATGGTAAGTACAGATTTTTTCCCTTCTATTGGTTATTTTTATTTACATTTAAAATTTATTCTATTATAATCTAACCATAGAAACGACAAGTCTTATGTACAAGCAGTTTGTGTATTTCTTCCACTTAAATTAAAGCAGAATCTTTTTCCTTTTATCGAAACGAATGAATGAAATTAACTAGAACAGGTTTTATGGTTGTTCTTTTTTGGGATATCTTTTGAAACGTTACATTTAAGATGCAGAACATATGGAATAGAAAGGGAAACATATCTTCCAGAATCTAGATCAGAGTTGAAGGTCTATTAGTTATTAGTTATTAAATGCAAAGTGGAAGTGTGTTTAAGATGGATTTTATTATAGTGAATAGCTTTTAGAAGATTAGTAAATGAATATCAGATCATCCTATAAAGTAGTTTTTCATCATTTAAGCATCGACACTACATATAAAGTCGTTATCGAAATGCATTGCTTTTTGGAGAGTAATAGTACCTTTGGCATTTCCGTTATCGGGAAAAAATATGCCTTTTGGATCCCATTGGTGCAAGGCGAATTATTTTTTTTTATCATGCTTTTATATATATCTATTTATATATGCTTGTAATTGATTAAATTGAATACAGAAATTCAGCTGTGCATAAGAAATAACAGGATAATAATATCTAAACTCCATTTAGTGTCTCTTCTGATTTTGATAATAATCCAAAATAACAAAATGTCTTAATTAATATCTTGTATTCTAAGTTCTCATATGTACTTTTTTCTTTTCAAAATTGTTATCTTTTTTTAAGATTAATCATTTAGATGGTTCATCCACTTATGGAGGACTGCATACCTGTTCTCTTTAATGTTTTTTTCGCTAAAACATAGCTAAAATAAACAGTGAAGGAACAAATCTCCCAAAGATCTCATTTAAATCAACATATATTATCCCAATTTACATCAATAACATGATCCTTTATATATTGGCAGTTAAACGAGTCACCTGACATACAAGACTAAAATGAAAAAACAAAAAAAAAAAACAAAAAAAAAAACAAAAAAAAAAAAAACCCACACACTAAGGATATTATTATCACAAAACGATACCTACAAAGATGTACATATTTGATGAAACCCAACAATCAAGATTTGAAACGAAGTGGTATATGCAATACTAAAGACATAATAAACATTGAATTAAACCTCAACACATGTAATTTACGACTGTCTTACTTGTTTACGGTTCGTAACATACACGCGCACATTTTTATTATAAAGAGCAGTTGCGCCTATTTCAAGGTATATATCTTTCACGAATACGTATCATTCAGCACTTATATTTGTTTTAGAAAATACTACATAAATTAAACAAAGATACTGAAAATAAGGATAATATATATTATCATAAAAATGCATGGTTTCATGAATGATTTTGTATTCTTAATTTCAAATTGAACATAACTTTATTTACACAAAAAACAATAAATATTAAATGTTTTAATGACAAAATACAAATATTACAGTGACTAGCGAAACAACAGGAAAAATGGTGATGAAAAAGATGTTTTCTGGAGATCTAATTATTGAGGAAGTGGCTCCTGATGGTTCCTTTGTGTCCATAAAGAACAAAGGTTCAGCGGTAAGAAGAGTGTAAACAGTGAACATAAATTATCTCGAACACGGCACTTGTCAAATTAAGAATTCTTGTTCCGAATTAATCCATTACCAGACAAAATAATTCTAAATTGCTACAAATCAAAAGAATATACCGAAAATAATTTAAAGTAGACGAAATTTTAAAACCTCTTGTCTATTAGGTAGAAAATCCTGTAAAAAATAAATAAATTGATTATTACGAGCAATTACTTAATTTCCCTCAACGATTTCTGAAGCTATTTATTGAAAGACATGAAAGAGGAGAACCGGAATTGGCAAAACATTGATTTTAAAATCGTATTAGCTAATCCTACAAAGAGACAAAAAAGACAGAGAAATTGAACCTATGTTTGACATTTTGAGCAATTCTACGTGTGCGTAAAGACATCGGACAGTCTAGTCAGGTTCAAGTTATAGTAAGAATGTTCACGGAGAGTCTAAGTACGCATTGAGAAACTAGCTGTCTGAAGGGCCCATGTTAAAGACTCTAGTTTGACTGTGCAGATACACATGCTGATCTGAGTCTTATTATGCGGGCATGTGAACTTTTCCAAGAAATTGAACATCATCGTCGTTTACCAGTGTACTATATAATCTATCAATTAAGTAGGTCGGGGATTTTCTATTGTATTTATAACAGAAAGTGCAAGAGATTTGGTCATGTGATGAAAATTCAACCAATGTCAAGATAGATTATATGATGAACTTATCTCTTCAAACAAAGACATCGAATCTATCACAAATCAGTTTGGCATGTTGTTCATAATGAATATACAGTAAAGCAAAACTAATTTCAATCAGAAATTATATCAAAAGTAAACAAAGCGGTCCTGGTTTGACTGCAAAGCCTACTTTTGGTCGCCACTTTGAACACTTCAAAGATTGACTAATTGCATGAAGAGTACAAATGAAATATCATTTTAATCAGGAAAAAGATCTCTCACATTGCTGCATAAAGAGAGGAAGTAACCGTGGACAAGCGAAATACCAATTCAAGAAGGGACAAAAGATCAAGCCATACCAGATTCTAAAGGTTAGTACATACTTATAGGGTTCATCCAACTGAATCTCGACCACAACCGGTCATTTCTCTTCTTAAAGGATAATTCAGAATAAAATAATTCCTATCATTTCACTCTAGTTTTAAACCATGCAAATCTCTTTTGGTTAGTAAGTTTCCACCGTATATCGTGCAAAACTTGCTTTTTTACATAACCTGAGCACAAAGTCCGCGGTGAAGGACGGTCATTGTCCGTCGTCCATACTTCCGTCAACATTTTCTTTAAAAATCATCTCCTCCCAAACCAGCATGCCAATAAATCAACCTGAAACCTTGCAGGGGTGTTCTTCGGGTTAAGCAATTCAAAAGTTGTTAAAAAATTTAATATTCCGAAAAACTTTAGTTCCCGTGGCATTTGAAATTGGAAATTTAAGTGAATCTTTGGAAACCCTTTTTTCAGAAAACAAGGCCAACGGCATTTATATTTCATATATAGCATTATCATATGGTCCTCATCCAAGTATTAAAAAATATACTTATATAGGATCGAAAATGGAACGCCCCTGAGGTTGAGGGTTTGTAAAAATGCACAATTAGAGCAAGTTTAAAAGTATTCTCCTTAACTATATGGCCTAGGACTTTCATAGTTTGCATCTAGTATAACTAGATGTTTTTTTTTTATGTTAGACCCTGGGGTCAAAATTGGCCCCGCCCCTGAGGTCCAAAGTTTGAAAAAAAAACCCGCTCATTAAGAGCAAGTTGAATAGTCTTCCCCTTAACTATATGGCCTTAAGCATTCATATTTGGCATGTGGCATAATGGTACCAATAGTAATGTACTATGTTTGCAGGGAATATGCCTATGGGGTAAAAAATGGCCCCGCCCTTAGGGTCCTAGGTTATATCCTAGAGAAAAAGAAAGCCCTACCGAAAAGGTGAAAATTTTCGAAAAACGCTCAATTAGAGTAAATTCAATAATCTTCTACTCCTAAAATATAAGGCCTAGGGCATTCATATTAACTATGTAACATGACTAGATGATTTTGTACTATGTTACGAGAAATATGCCAATAGGGTAAAACTCTCCCTAGCCCGGTTATAAGGTGTAATACATTCAGTTTTGGTAAATAGTATATCCAGATGGTTCTCTTATAAGGACGCTAAAATTGTACCCAATAAGTCAAAAGTTTGAAAGAATGCTCAATAAGCGTAAATATAAATTCTTCTTCTCCCATGACCAGATGCCAAAATTAAAGACTGAAAGAAGTTACATGAACAAAGTTCTCTTTTTCCCCACGTTTTCCAAAACCATTTCTATTGTCGGATTGTTTGCTAATGGATTAAGTCATAAAGCCAAAAGCATTCATACTAGATATGTTGCGTTACTTGATGGTGTTGTACTATGCCGAAATATTATAACTGCTAAATTTATTTGGCTTCATTTTAATCTGTTTTATACAAAAAAAAAAGACCTAGCAGATGACTTAGGTGAGGCATTTAGCACCATCATAGTTCTCTTGTTTATATTTGATTTTCGAAACAAGGAAAGCAATACTTATTTATCCCCGTTATTCAAAATACTTTGTGTATCTCGTTTGCCCTTAGAAACAATAACTAATGCTATATAGAGTTAAGCATATTTTGACTATAATGTATCACACGATTTATTTACAGTCTCTAGAAAAAGTAATATTTATATAAAAAAGTTCTAATACAACCATTTTAATAAATCGCCGATCACGCCTACTGACTTTGAACACGGTAGATCATCAAGGAATATAACGAAGTTACTTTGCAAATTATAGGGTTAGGGACGTAAAAAAGAAAATTATTCACAGCCGTAACTTGATGTTGATAAACTCTAGTTACGGAGTTTTAGTACAAAATCAACACAATAAGCTTAATATAAATACAGAAGGTCGAATTCACGTTCGGTTTAAATGAATTAATTGGCCCTTCAATTTTAGCTTGTCCGTTTTCGAAAAACAACAACAACAACAAAACAAAACAACAACAACCCACCACCACCACCACCAACAACAAAAAAAAATATTATAAACCGAGAATTGCTATAGTCTTCGTCCATGTCATTGTCTGTATCCTCGTCATCCGAAAACTTTGGCATAATGTCATATCTCTGGTTCAACTGAACACATTCAACTGAAACACTGAATATATATTAACAATCAAAAGAGCAATTTATATAACTCCAAATTCATTTTTGAAAAAAAATATACCCCTATTTCGACAAAGAAGTTTGTCCAACCATCAAGCACTTGAACGGTCGAGCGTTTGCATCCGCATGCAATACCCTTCATTATATTTGTAGCGGTGTCCTATCATCGTTTGTTTGAATTTTGTTACCCACCACAAGGGAAATATTTCATATGTCACTTATTCATGTATTTCCAGGACCAGACTCTGTAAGTTTTGCCAAAAATGTAACTGCGATCAGCGGTCGGAGTTCTTACTCTTCACTTTCAACAAGAGTTCTAACTCTTGCTCCATGGAATGTCTGAAAGCTGTTTAAAACTTTTTGCGAAATTCACGATGGAGACCGATGACGACTTGAGCTAAATTGCTGGAAAATTTACTATTTTACCTACCGATTTCAGGTTTTCAGCGAGCGCTTTGAAGATGACGCTGGTTCAAATGACGTTGTTGCTAAGGATGGACAGTGTAAGACTTGGGGAAGTGGATCAGGTCCTTGTGAGATTGAAGACGAAGACCCAAATACCCACAAACAAAAGGTATTTTAACCCATTTTTGACGTGCGAGAAAAATGGTCAGAAAAATTAATGTGGTAAAATGAGAAAGTACTCCTTTCAAGCTATTCTCAGTTTATCGCAAAACTATCTTTTCTATAAGGTACTTACATTTAATAACTCACTGTTTATAATGTTTGTCTGCAACCTCTTCAAAAGTCACCAAGTCTAAATACATTATTACTATTTTCACTGACCTACTAGGATGATACAATTGTGAAAAAATACTGCATACTTTAACTTTCGAAAAGTATCTTTGTTGGATATGATATATGAAGTTTTTGATTTCAAAATGATAGACAAAAAAGATCTGCAACTAATGAAATTTGCATATAGTACAAAAAGGTCGGTTACTATTGCATTCAGTTGCATTTTGCCGAGTGTCTAGGATAAAAAAGTATATAGATTGGGTTGAAAGACAATCGTAAAGTCCATATTCGTCGAGTACCGTTAAACACGGACTACTTTTTTGTGTATTTACGTTCAGTTTTTTTTCGGAAAGTTGGTTTTTTCTTTATCATTTAAGAAAATTTTCTTAATCTCATGTCCTAAAGGTACATAATAAAAGGAATATTACAACAGTGTTTTTCTATTTGTTGTTATCGTGTTCTCGAAACGTGTGTAGTTACTTTTTATTGGATGAGACTTCGGTCTCATCCAAAAAAATACCTACACACGATTCTCGAACACAATAACAACAAAAAGAAAAAGACACTATTGTAATAATCCCTATATATTCCAGTGAACATATCGCCGGCCACTACCATCTAACTCCAACAGGAAGTTCCACTTCGATATTAACCCTTGTCGTGCTGTATAAATCTCCTTACTGAATTGCTGTAAAATCAGAGGCTAGAGAGCATTGATAGAACTTGTTGTTCTTGGAAGGAGAAGTACAAGCAGGAGATGTAGACTAAGATCAGGCTGCATTTATGTGCAGGCTAATCTTGGTCTACACCTCCTGCCAAAACGGAATATTCCGGGTTCAGCATGATAAGGGTTAAAGGTGTTCCTTTGCAAACTTCATTGCTTCAGCAACATGTAACAAAAAGGAAAAACCTATTTGTTGTTACTACAGCTTATCAAAGTTAACTTCCGGTGCAACTGAATGATTTGATTGATTGACTGATTCTTAGATTAACAGATGCGAGCCGTCTATTACAGACTATTAATAGCAGTGTAAAATATTTGTTGTCATTCATATTTTGTTCAGGTAAAAGCGTTGACATAGTAAGATAAATAGCTTCTCTCAAATGCAGCTATAAAATTTGCAGCTATAAAATTTGAGTCCCGATTCGATAATTGACAAATCGAGGTGAACTTATAACTACCAATCAAATAAATCAGTCAGCCCAAAACTGATATTTTAACTCCGACATTAGCCGCCATTTGCTTGGAACTTTATTGTTGTTTGGCGACTTAAACGGCGCGACTACAACTTATTCATGCTGTTGTTACGACGTTTAGATCTCCAACCAACAATTCCATTTTATGTTACATGCTGCTAATCAAAGGTTTTTGCAAAAAAACGCCGTTTAAAATTTTAGCGTCACCTCCTGTTGGAGTCAATGGGCGTGGCCCTCTGAATAAAAGGGCTTGGCCGGCAAAAGCAATTTTATACATAATCTGTTTTCGTAGGATCAGCAATTATTTTAGAAAGGCAGAGAATGTCGTTTTGATTTTTTGACGTATGGACAAAAAAAAACTTAATCAAACAATATGAATGCACGAAGCGGATTCATACATAAGTGTGGATATTATTTTAAGTTTATTCTCAATGCAAACGAAAAATATTCACTTTGTTTTTATAATTTAATGCCATCAAGCAAGGCAAAGCAAAAGGTCTACTAGTTTTGAATGAAATTTATGTGTCTACTTTGTGCACAAGCATACAAGTAGTTTCGCGCTCAAAATTTTTGTTCACGGAGGAATTATAAAATGAGCCAATCAAACCGCTTGAATCATTATAGTCGAAACTAAAATTAGACTATCCTTTTGGCGACAAACGTGAGCAGTTACGTTTTCGAAACTTCTATTACTCAAAAATGTTCAGGCAGTTAATATTTCAATTATACGGTTAGTACATAAAGATTGAAATGAAATACTATTCGACATCTAATATTTTGATGGTAATTAACGAATTGCTGGCCATGTCCAATAGACTCAAAAATTATCAAAGCAAAAAACAACAGTTTCAATACATCTGGTCTTATATCGTTCAACTTGTCTTTCTAAACGTCATTTCAGAAGGACAAAGGAAAACGATGGTGTTATTTTATACACGTGATTTCACAAGTTCCTCGCAAAAGCCTCAAAGCCTAAATACTTGTATAATCAAAGATTTTGTTTAAGAAATGAAGAGAATACTTTTTGTTTGAGGGATGAATCTGAAAACTTAATAATACTGTATAAATACGCCATTCAGATTCATATAGTTCAAGGTTCATACATGGAAAATATTCTTTTCATTTTCTAACAATTTAAAGCCACCAAGAAAACAAAGCAAATATTTTATTGAAGAAATATTACGGATCTTCTACGTGTGCATGTATACAAAATAGTTACGTGCTTAATATTTTGTAAATGGAGGCACGAAAGAAAACAAATCAGCGTCTTAAAATCCTGGATAGACGAAACTTAAATGAAATTATTTATATTTTAGGTCGTCGCCAAGTTGGACATGCAGTACATGTAAAGCAAGAAAAGATAGCATGCTGAGCACAAGAGAAACACAAATGTTAATAACACATTGAAACATTTTAAAGTTTAAATTGTTGGGACAATATTAGATTATTTGACCCGCACAGTGCCGCTTTTTATCCCCCTCTAAAAAAAAAAAAAAAAAAAAACAACAACAACAAACACTTTAAATTCTTTAATGACAAAAATGTTTTCACCATCTCAAGACAAAATCATCTGCAACTTCTTTGAAATTAGACCAGTGTAAAATTTTGCCGCCAGGTTATGGTTAAAAAACTGTTTTATAAGGTTAGATTTTATTACTACGCTTGTATATGTTGATTAATATAAATGGTTTCTTTAAATTTAATTTCATTTCTGAACTGCTCTAGATATATTATCACTTTACCAGACAAAAGTTTCATAAATGTTGCCAATGGCGTCTGAATTTAAGCATGCTAAAAACAACAACAGCAAAATTAAGTGATAGAAACAATGTGAGGAAAGAAGAAACAACTTGTGCAGCTTTTTTCACCTTGTTTTCCTATCACATTGTTTCAAAGATGTAAACACCAGTGATTGGTAAGGTATAGAATCTTTTTGAATTTGAAATTACACTGTATGTACACTTTATTTCTGTTTTGATCATCAACTTTAAACCGAAGATACCAATTCTCATAGGCCTCGGAAAGGCACATCACATGGAGTAAAAGAGTTTGTATATGTTGGCCACCAAAGTATCATAAGTACAGCTAATAAAGATATAGTTATGATATTATGGAATTTGGTCGACATAACAAAATGTGGTCTTTGGTCAGTGCAATCTACCTTTTAGGCCTTTGGCTTTGGTTTGATTTGTTCTTAATATTCCTAAAGACATCTTTTCCCGTTTAAAAATAAATGTTTCCGTGAAATTACACATAGAAATTTCAAGTTCAATCTTTTATATGTTGTGGAACAACCTAAATTCAATTCTCAGTGTCCATGATAGAGATACATCAATCTTTTTTTGAAATTGTAACATTAAACATGTTTCTATTATCTGCGTGTAATTAGTCAAAATGATTTTTGAGTCAAAGCTTAAATGGTACATACAAATGGTACATACAAATGGGGGTTCTTATGAATTTGACACCAGGAAATATTTATACGGATCCTCATTCGGACGTGTCTATTGCATTCTGTTTCTGCGTGCTATTACTTTAACTTTACTTTGAATTATGAGGCAATTAACTTTACAGTTGGCTTACGTAAAGACAAAAATATTATTCTAAGTTAAGCTTTGTGACATATATATTTAAAATTAAAGATCGTTTGAAAGTATTGTGTTGTATAGATTTTGCTAATGTTTCATGCTTGTATAGGTTATTTTAGAATCATATTAAGGGAACATTGTCACGATTCTATTGGTGCTAAAAGAAATGAAAACAGACTATAGTTTATGTATATTATAATTGGTATAGCTCTACATTTTCCATTCGCGGTTTGTCTTTCCATTTCGCTTCTTTGTATACATTTGATGCGCAGTCATTTACATTTTCGTCCATAAATGATATTTTGAAAAGTTTATGCTCAAAAGAGTGGCAAAAAACAATAATCTTATTTCCAATATGCCCACAGACTTTTAATTTTGAAAGATGCGCGATTCCTTCAATGGGCTGGTTAATATTTTGTTCCTAGCTGTTAGTGTTCTTTATACCAGGGTACTGATATACGTGAAACAATTGTGTGAGAAAGGGGTCATTTTACCATTATCAAAATCGTCCATACATGTAATATTTATTAAAGTAGCTGAACCATGACAAATACGTGTCACAATAATTTACTAGGATAAGTGTATTGAACAACATTTTTATCGAGTAAACGTTTACGAAAAGGAGGATATCTGTTGATTTATTTTAAAATCTTAATAAAAGCATATGTCATGACATGTTTAAATTTTTGAACGGCAGTTTAGATCAAGGACTTGATTTGGGTTAGCGTGCCCCCCTTTTTGGTAAGAAGTCAAAATGTTTAATCCTAATATATACCAGGGTCCGAAATCATCTACCATTATTTTGTTGGAAGATAATTATATTATTGTTGAAGGGTAAATTTGTGTATTATCAGATATATTAAGACGCTTGTAAAATGTTGAGAAATATTTTATGCCGACAACGAAGTTTATTTCCTGTTACAATGATATTACAGAGATATTTGTATGTGCCTTGAGTGGTTATTATGTGTAATATTTTTATTATCGTTTTTCCATGTTTTGCTATTGCATACTTCATGTATATTTTTGCACGATATATATATAAGATAGGTTAGCGTAGGTATTCACATTTTACAGAAGTAGCAGATTTCTTTCAAATAGCTTTTTAACAAAATAATGGTGAACACCTTTTGATACTTTTTGTAACTATTTACATTTTTTCAATTATATGGCAAATTTCTTAAATTTCAATGTAAAGTGATAGCCGGGAAGTATATTGCTAAAGTAAATTGCTGGCCGAATAAGTAATTTAATGAAATGTGAATTTCTAGCTGTCATAAATTCATTGTTATATTCAATGGGTTTTCGCTTTTCATGAAGGAGAAATCTCGAAAGAGCTTGTCTGCAAGACATTTTGGTTGGTTATTAATCCAAAAGATGTGCCGTTGCAGTCATTGTATTTCGAGAGATTTTTTTGCAGTTCTTAATGTTAATACAAATAGACTGTTTTGATCTGGTGTAAACTCTGTAAAATGTTGAATAAAGCTATTTTTAGTTAAATATTGTAACTTTGTTATTTGTTATATTCCACTGATCATTGTTGTTTTCCTTAGACGGGTACTGAATTTCTTTGTTGCAAAAAACCTTTTCTTATAGAAAATATTGATGGAATGGTCATTCAAGGGATAGAGAAATTTATCACATATTCCTAGGTTTATTTTGAATTCCCAATATGATTAATCCGTTATCGGCACTAGTGATGCTATTGACATAGAAAATGCACTTTATAACGTTTTTGAGAGTACTAAGAGACACAACATAAAAGCAATGTCATTGGTTTAATTTTAGAATTTAAAGTCGATTCATAAGTTTACTCATGATCTTGCCAATTTTGTTTACTCTTTCCAAATTAAGGTTGCCGTTTTATTCGAATCCTTGTCATCCATTGATATAAAGACACTTATCAATAAGTAATAACACAGAACTTTAATGCTCAACTAACAGGTATGATAAAAGAGTTTTTTAAAAAAATGTAATTCACAACTTGTCGGTGGACCACCAAAACATTCTAACTACTGCTTTTATTAGAGGTAGTTACGATATTTGGTGAGACACCGATGACATAAACGTTCGTATATCACTCTCTATATGGCGGTCGACTTTCTGAGTTAATGCTACTGCGAATATAGCTACCCACACAAGTAGAATACACAGCAAACAGAAATGAGTATGTATGTGATATTTTCAACAATTATCATATTGAATAAAATCTTTTCAAAATTTAACGGTAACCAAAGAACTAAAAGCACTATAAGACACTCAATGTGGGTCAATATTTGTGTTAATGAATATTCGATAATCAACTCAACTTAACACATTAAACGGGCGGTGTAGACTATAAAATTAGACAGCATAAGTATGAAATCTGATCTTAGTCATTACCTCCTGTAAAAGCAGAAATAGTATGGTCTCAGTATAACAAGGGTTAAACAGTCTTCACTAGGCATTCTGTAGAAAACTATTGGGTCCAAGTGTCTTTGAATGTTCAGCAATTATTACCTATCTAAAGTGGCTGTCCAGGCTGCTCAATGCCTTACTTATGCAAACGCATAGACTCGAATAATTTCGATTCTAACTTTTCTGTAAATGTCATCAAAACTCATGCGACTTCTTACGAAAATGTATACGTATTTACATAAAACTGACGAGATGCTACTATGTCACATGTCTGATTTTCATTCAATAGCGGAGTGGAATGAAATTATCTTAAAGTTTAATATAATGATCGTTTCTGATGCGTTTTAAGCTCTTTCTTCCATGCTGCTCAATTATATAGAATGGCCTTTTTGTTAACATTTGGATATCCGTAAAAGAACATCGGTTTTTACAAATAACATTATTCAAAAAACCCAATCTATTTAATACAGGTTGCATTTAATGCTGACGTACACGTTTCGAATTCTTAATTTAGAGCAAACTGACAGCTCACTGCAAGGATAACCTTTCAGTTAATTCGTTAATTCATTTTATACATAAAGCATTTACAGTAACCTGACTATCAGCATCACCAAGCACAAAAAAAAAAAAAAAAACACACACAAAAAAACCTGATTTAGACACCCAAGTTAAATTCTGAAATGTGACGCTTGCGTTATATCGCTCGAATCTTCAGTTGATTCAATTTTTGAAATAGGAGTACAGTGCGTTTTATTCGAATAACAAAATCTGCTCAGAATGAACAGATACAGACGCACATTATCTAAAACAAAACAATTTTTTTAAAAAAGCAAATACACTTATAGCTATTATGCATAATTTAAGATGTTGAGATTGTATTTATATGTCTTATTCGGATCTGCAAATCGAATTGATAAAATATGCATGATACCTAGTACACAATATGTTGTAACTGCATGATCACGAAACTAATACGCATGATAGTATCTTGTATTAACAAGCAAATTAACCACGAATTCTAATCCTTACATCACATAAAGAATATAATCATAAAATTCGTGTACTTTAATACCCTGGTTTCGCGAAACTTAAATATAAAATGAATGTGAAATATTTGAAAATATGGACCTAGATATAAACACACATCAACATCAAACAATAAACAAAGAAATGATTGAATAGTAAAAATATCGATATTTGGATGGGAATTTGTTTTAAAGCAATAATTAATAAGCGTAATTGCAAAAAGCAGGCTTCTAATTGGCTTAAGAGTTTACAAATAACAACTTAAAACCTGGATATTATCGCATGTCATATTTCTATCAAGATACCATATACCACACTTTAATTCAACTTTGAAAATATGCCACATGCTTTTTAAGGTACAAATGATACGTTTTTTATAATCAAGACCTATTATGATATGTAAAATTTCTTTTGAAATAAGAATATTTGACATATTTCAATCTAGAGTGAGGCATGAATTCATGAACTATATTAAAAAAAAAAAAAAAAAAAAACTTATTTAATGAGGGATATTGACAAAAGAAAGTGGCCTAGCAGGGCAAGGCTAACATCCCCATTTGAACAGATTCACATTTCTATACATGTATGTGGAATCCCTTGCAATGCATTTAAATCTTTCGACTTAGATGTTTCACGGCGTTATATTCCAAAATGCAATGCCACAAACATATAAAAAGTGAAAAATGTTCGGTTAGCAACATAAACAACGTTACTAATTGAACTGCATTGTACGTTTAAGTCGCCAATCAAACAAGGCGATGATTTAATTGGTCAAGGATCTTTTTATGATTGACAGCGGCGATCCGAGAAATTTTAACTGTAGAATTGAAGTAGAGAGACATTTGACTAATTATCTAAGTTCGAATGTAAACCTTATGGGAGTGAAATTATTTTCCCCTCTTAATACCTATCCGTATTATCAGATTATAAAATGAAGAAAACTAAACACGGTCCTTTTCAAGTAAAAAATGAGTTTTTAACATCATGTTTACGTGTCCACACGACGAAAAAAGGACTATCTGGGAATTGCTGAAAGTTTTAACTCGAGTCGATAGGTTTTTGGCAGATTTCTTAAAAACGAGTCCCCCTTTTAGACAAATATACATACATTTGTGATATATAAGCCCTGGATTATCAGTATTTGATTGAATAAATTTTTAACTTGTCTCAGTGCGGGCCCCTTTTTAATTATAATACCTTTTGCTTCATCCAACATTCACAGGTAATCAGATTTATAAAGAAAGGATTCTTGAATTACAACAACAACAACAAAAAATCTTATCAACAGCTTTGCCTTCTCACTAACCATTTATTTTTTAACATCAGATAAAACTAATAAGATATCAATTACTCAATTTGTTTAAACTTTAAAAACGTTGTCTACAAGATCTATACAATAATTCAATTCTAAAAGTTTGTCTACTAATTGCAATTAGGTTAGAGATCTTTGTTAAATTGTTCAAGCTATAATTCAATTGTTAGTTTCGTCTATCAAAATCGAGCGATCTGATTGGTCGAAAAATTTGATTCATACCTCCATGAACAAAATTTTGAGTACGCAGCCATTTTGAATGCTTCCGCACAAAAAAGTTCACTACAAAAAGGTATCAAAATTTGTTAAGTTGTTGCATTTTTCGCTCGATTCTATTAAATTAAAAGAAATGAAGATAATATTTTTTGTTTTCATGGAGGTATGAACCGAAAAACCTAATCACACAATGTATGAATACGCTTCGCGTATTCATACAGTGCGATTAGCTTTTTCGGTTCATACCTCCATGAAAACAAAAATTATTCTCTTCATCTCTTAATTAAAGTTCATGCTTATTTTTAAGAATTTTTCTTTGATATCAATGCTTTAACGTGATATAAAAAGAAATGGAATATTATTTATATGACTAAGTGATATTTTCTTTAAACTTCAAATTTAGTTTCGTCTATCAAGATTCAAGCGTTTAGATTAGCTGATTTTTTTATCATGCTTCCATGAACAAAATTCTGAGCTCAAAAATATTTCATATTCTTGCGCACAAAAATATCCATAATTTTTTACATAAAGCTAATAAGATATTAGCTTTGTTTGATTGAATACATTAAGTTATAAGAAATGAAGATAACCTTCTTGTTTTTCATTGAAGTTCAAACACCATAGAAAACAGTAGCAACAACAACAAAAAATGAATGTTATCTTCATTACTTAAATAGAAAGGAAAATAAATAAAGATATCACCTAAACGACAGAAGCGTAATAGGTGTCGTTTTGTTTTAATTATATCGGTATATCCGGAAGACAATTTTGTAAAATTACATAATGAAATTTCATGACTCGTAAGAAACCACAATCACATAGGTGATAAAATTGATTTGGTTTATTCATTTTTAGATACAAAGTTTTTTAATCCAGTTTGTGCAGGGGATAATTACTTCAATTTAAATAAGATATTTCATTTCATCATATTTATTAAAGATATTGTCAGATACAAATTTAAAAATAAGTAACTATTTGAGTATTCCACTTTCAAGAAAAACGGTAAAGTCTTTATTATTAGTAATCATATCTTGATTAAAATAGTAATGACCATATTAGTAAGTCTATTGATAAAAGTTTTCACTAAGTCTTACTTCTGTAGGTAACAAAATCCCGTTTTCGCTCGAATAATTAGTGAAAAACAGCAACATTTTTTTGAAATAGGTTTTAAAGACTTTATAATAAGCTTGGTGTACTTTGAAATATTTTTCCGGATAGTTTAAGTGCGTTCGCTAGATATTTAGTTACATAATTTAACCCACTTTTTCAGCTATGTCCGAGAGTAAAGGAACTTTGAAAGTAACACGACAATCAAGCTGTGCCATGTCAATTGTTCAGATTAGTCAAGATGGAAAATTTGTCTGTCTTAGTAATGGTTCTAACTCGAGGGTGAGTAATCTTATCTGCTTATTTGACATTATCCAATCCTATTTTGTATTATTTTATTTCATTTTGTGTTTTTTATCTTATCTCATAAACCTTTTTTGATCAATTGTTTTATGTAATAAACAACCATCACGAAAGACCGTACTTTTAAAAATTGTCATGTGAAGACGTTGGCATTGCTTCATTAGACGTCATGACATTGCAAAAAAAAAAAAAAAAAAAAAAGATATTTCACTGATTTCCAAGATAGCTTTTTTTCTTGACTATTAGATATCTCTCCTCTATGACTACAAATATCTTAACTTTTATGAATCTTTCTCTTTTTTTGCAATGCCATCTAGGTCTTATGTTATTTATCTTCTTGTTCTATTCTTTACCCTATTCGTTTTTTCCTTATATTGATATAGTCCTGGATTAATGAATACGTTTCGACTTTCTAGATAACCGAGTAGTAAAGGTGTTTAACTAGTGATCTCGAGATCACGGACTGGGCGCCATCGTCATCGGAGGTGTTCATTTGCAAGACACTTAAAAAGTCAGGGTCACTCCACCCAACTTGGAAATTTGGTAGAGAAGTTAACCTTCTGAATCTCTCGAAGGCAGGTCGCACACCTTTAATGGGTGTTCAAGGGCGAAACTTTAAGCCTTTGTCCCAATCGAACTGCAATGAATTAGTATAAACTATGAATGAATACCCCCGTATTTCTGTCGGTGTTACTTAGTATGAACAGATAAAATTATTAAATTATAATTGTTAGCCCATACTCATTGGTTTAAAGAATGCGTTTTGAAACTGGTATTACATTTTGAACTTTCCAGGACTTTGAAATGTCGGAATGGACCCTTGAGAGAAATCATCCAAGAGGAACTTCAAAATACGTTTTCCCAAAAGGTTTCAGTGTGAAGGCCAAATCGCAGGTTCAAGTAAGCGCAATATCATACCTTTACATAATAGCATGCACTTATTATTGATTTATTTACTGTAGTGCCCTCAGCTTCCTTTTTTTACTTTGAACGTGGAGAAATATTGATCAGTAGTCGAGATGGATATGAAATAATCGTACGCATCTCATACCAGAAATTGATTATTCGAATTGAAACTGCTTTCTGTAGCTGCACTACGTCCTACTTTATTCTAATATTATTATCTTAACTTGACGTCATGTTCACTCAAAATGACGCCATTGACGCCTTCATATATGGAATCGTAATTAATCTTACTTTAGTTGTGACCGCGTACGATGAAAACCTTAAATGATTTCCTTTACAAAATATTGGTATATATGCAAACAAATTAAGAAAGGATTTGCAAATAAATTTAGAGCGACAAAACTACTAGCTAGATAATAGAACATAATAAAACAAGCAGTTAAAAGTGGCGTTAAACTCCATTGAAAGAATCAATCAAGCTTACACATTAGTACTTGGGAATCACACGAATTCTCGATAAATGTTTATCTGTACACATGAGTTGGTGGATTGAAATTAATAACAGAATTAGTAGCGTATGAAGCAGCTTTACTCATTGTCAAGAAAATGAAAGTGCTTGTCATGCTGAATAAAAAAACTGTTCCAAAAAATGAATTAAATCAAAGAACTGAAAACACGTATGCACTCTGTATGGATAAACGTTTCTCTTGAAAATTAATTTCATAAATGTTTTAGCTTGAAAGACACAAACAGGTGCAGGCTGATCTTTGTCTATACATTCTGTGAAAACAGGAATATTCCGGGTTCAGCATGACAAGGGTTAAGAACTTTATCTGTGCACTGCTTAGGTTATATTTGCCCGTTTTAGTAGAATATATTAGCATCATAATATCCGTAAGTACGCTAAAGAAATTTTACCTAATGTCAGGATAGTTTTTTTAAATTTGGAAAAAATGTTATGAATGTGAAACTTGTATTAGTTTACGTTAAAGTGTAAGTGTCAAAACATTACGGAGAGTAATTAAATATGGCGGACATCGGACATGTTTTATGCGCTGGTCAGCAAAAATATTTTTATTGAGAGGTTTAGAGAAGTATTTGGCACCATTAGACTAATATATCTACTTCATCAACATCGAGAGTTTGCGTCAGATTTATTTTGGTGACTTTGATGCTCTATATCGCTGCAAAATGATGTATCAACCGGTGACAACCCACAACTGGTTTGAAATTTTCCAAGGGCGGGAATCCCGATTCGACGGCGAAAACAAAAACAACCATCAACAATATGGACAAATTGACAATATAAGGCAAGGTTTTATTCATTCCTCTCCTGATGAGAAGCTAGTAATGCTATTTGACGAACTACGATGCATTCGCACGGAGCAAATGAACTCTAGTTTTAGACTCAATAAATTGGAGCAAGCGTTAACGGGCGTGGGTCAAAAGCTAGGACATATTGACCAAACGACAAAAATTCAGACTGAGTTAATGAAAACTCTAGCCTTCAAATCCATCGATATCGAAGCAAGATCCAGGAGAAATAACTTGATTTTTCGAGGGATCGCCGAAAACAGAGGAGAAAGTTGTTTCCAAATTATTCGTGATCTGATCTCCGATCATTTAGACCTTGATTCTAATGGTATGTACATTGCTAGAGCACATAGACTAGGTAAATTTGACATTAATAGTACCAAACATCGCCCAATTATTGTGAATTTCCGTGATTACTGTGATACAGAAGACATCATGAGCAGGGCCAACATGTTAAGAGGTACTAGTATTTCCGTAGATTACGACTTCCCAAAGGAAATACAAGAGGCTCGATCCCGTCTTTGGCCACTATACAAACAAATGAGGAGAGATGATCCTGATGCTAGGGTACAAATTGTGTATCCAGCCAAGTTATTGAGAAATGGTCGTTTGGTAAAGGATGAGTTAGTAGGGTGGTCGGCTAGTATTAATAAAAGCAGGTTAGATCTGGTGGACAAAATTAGTGGTCATGCAAAACATCAACAAAGTGACAATCGAAATAGGTACGTACCGGCCTCACAGGAAGTACACACGTACTCAGATCCGATCCGATCACAGTCTATTCCAATACCACAGAGATTCACAAATGAACATTTATTTACTCCAATGTCAGTTGATCCTATCACAACATCCACACAGGTCCATGGTAACCATTATGAACACATACACGAACAAGTTCCCATAAATCAGAGTGAACAAGTGCGATCTGATCCGGGTCCATGTCCCAATCCTCTGTTACATTTCAGGAGTATGATGCAAGGTGTAGTGGATGATACTCAATTTGTCGGTCCGTCTGGGCTGTCGGAGTCGTTGCCATTCAGTAAAAATGATGATATTCAATTTGCCGGTCCGTCTGTGCAGTCAGTTACATTGCCGCCCAGTGAATTTACAGTCAGTAAAAAGAATGATACACCATTAGTCGTTCCGTCTGTGCAGTCGGTGTCGTTGCCACCTGGTGAAATTACGGTTAACACTAGTGATAATACACCATTCGTCGGCCCGTCTGTTTCGTCGGTGTCGTCTGTTCCGTCGGTGTCGTTGATATCCAGTGAAATTACAGTAAGTGCCAAGTCAAATGATATAAGCGATACGATTTCAGTCCAATCCGAGCCGGCTCATTTACCACACGAAAACAGTCAGTCATTCTCCTCAACTCTAGTTAGTGAAATAGGCACAAACACAGGTACTGCTACTAGCTGGAGGCTAGGAAAGGATGTAATGGTAGTACTGGTGTGAGAAATACCAGGATGCCATTGTTAGGTGCTCCAGCCGCCGCGATATAACTGAAAGATTGTTGAAAGCGGCGTAAAACCCCATTCAAACAAACAAAACTGCTACTAGTTCACACAAAAATCCCACACAAACTAGTGACTCGAATACTACAGATACTACATGTACAACTGATAAATCCCCCGTGCGTGGCAGGGCACGTACTTCACGTGCAGTAGCTCGGTCAGAAAGAAGGTCGGAATCCGCTCGTCCGTACAAACGTAATGCGAGCGTTACTAAAAATAAACATTGTGTTTTTCCCGAAGCCCAAAATACACCATTGAATGTTGAGGGATTTCCAAAAACTATAAATAGCGCAAACAGTGTCTCGGTTGAGCAGACCGTTAACCCTTAGTCAAACACCCAGAAGGTCGCGCTACGTTGTGCTCTCTTGAACGTACAAGGTTTAAGTACAAAACGTATGAACAAACTATCCTCTCCTGAGTTGAAAAACATTTTTGAAAACAATGACATTGTGCTTTTCACAGAAACTTGGTCCAATGAGTTTTCTGATTTATATGTTGAGAATTTTGAATTTTTTGCTTTGCACAGGTCCGAAAATAAGCAAGGTAGTAAACGATCATCTGGTGGTGTTATCGTATATGTTCGAAATGAATTTGTAACTGAAGACACTTTAGTGTTTGAGAGCTCCGATGATATATTGTGCATAAAAATTAGTAAAACTGTTTTAGGTCTATCTGATGACTTATTTGTATGTTTATGCTATGTTATTCCAGAAAACAGCAGTAGACAAGATCTTGTGGATGTCCACACATATGACAGATTGCTCGAATTCATTTCTTCACTTGATGTTCATGATAATAATAGTTTAAATTTTGTTCTGTGTGGTGATTTTAATTCACGCACCTCTGAATTACCAGATTTTGTCCCAGATGACAATTTTTCAATAAACAGTGTTTTACCTGACAATTATTCTATCGATAGTAGCTTAATTCGCATATCGCAGGATAAGGGTCGTTTAAACAGTAACGGTACCATGTTACTAGAGCTATGCAAACAGACTGGTTTTCGCATGCTTAACGGTCGAACTGGCAGTGACAAAGGTATAGGGCGCTACACGTTTGTTGGTGCCAGGGGTTCGAGCGTAGTTGATTATGTCATAACATCACAGAATATTATGTCTAGAATAGATTCATTTCATGTGCATGATCCTAATATTTTATCTGACCATTGTTTAATTGATTTCAGCCTATCATTTAATAAAGATATGAGTGGAAACGATAATAAAAGCAGCAGTAATGAGAAAATTACACATGTCTATACTTGGGATAAAGATAAGCAATCTCTGTATAAGGAACGACTTGCATCGCCTGATACTCATGATAAACTAGTTGATTTACAAAATAGTATCGAGTTTTGTTCTTGTAAAAGTGATATTGATTCTTGTATATCTGAATTTTCGATGGTAATCGATGCAGTTGTTTCTCCTCTTTTTAAACGTAACATTAAATCAAGTAAGAAAGAAGAACACAAAAATGTTAATGACACTGATAACAATAGAAATAAATGGTATAGTGTAGAATGTAAAGAAAAGCGAAAAATATTTCATTCGGCTTTAAATCGCTATAGAAGAAACAAATCAGATTTCAATAGGTCAGTTATGACAAACAAACGTTCAGAATATAAGAAATGTGTAAATAACGCTAGAATTCAACATGACAGAAATGAAACACAAAAATTACTCACTGCAAAACAGAAAAATGCAAAATTATATTGGAATATGCTGAAAAGGTCTTGTGGCATAAAAACATCTAATATACCAATTGACTCATTCGAACAATATTTTAAGAGTGTCAATAATCCGAGTGATCCATTTTTTACCCCAGATGAAGATGTTCTTCATTTTATAGAACGTTATGAAAAATATGAATTTGATGTGATGTTCGATGAATTGAATTTACCTTTTACGCAAGATGAAGTAAATAAAGCTATTAATCAATTGAAAAGTGGCAAGTCCGCTGGTCCTGATTTGTATCTTAATGAGTTTTTTATACATAGTAAAACTACTTTAGCCCCTTACCTACTACCCCTATTTAATAAAATTCTTGAAATCGGTTATTTCCCTGATTCTTGGTCCGAAGGGTTTGTCATACCATTACACAAGAAAGGCAGTTTAAGCGAAGTAAATAATTATAGGGGAATCACATTACTAAGTACCCTTGGAAAACTTTTTACTCGTATCTTAAATAATAGGCTATGTTCTTGGGCAGAGGAATATAATGTATACATTGAAGCTCAAGCAGGATTTAGAAGTCAAATGGGTACCATAGATAACATATATGTCTTACACGGTCTGATAAATCATATGCTAAATAACGACAAAAAACTTTTTTGTGCTTTTATAGATTTTTCGAAGGCCTTTGATTACATAACAAGGGACAATTTATGGCTTAAACTTATAAAACTTGGAGTTAGGGGGAAAATTTTGAATATTATTAGATCCATATATGGTAACGTTAAGTCACGTGTAAAGTACTTAAATGAATTAAGTGACAGTTTTGAATGTACACTAGGTGTTCGACAAGGTGAATGTTTATCACCTTTTCTTTTTTCTATGTTCCTGAATGATTTGGAAGATATGTACACTGCAAATGGTGCTAATGGGATCGACATTTATATGTTTAAACTTTTTATGATTTTGTATGCCGATGATATTGTTTTATTTGCAAATAATTCTCAAGAGTTGCAACCTAATCTTGATTTATTGTACCAGTACTGCGATAGATGGAAACTGTCTGTTAATGCTTCCAAAACCAAGGTCATGGTCTTTAGAAAGGGGGGTAGGCTAGTTAACGATCTTGTGTTCAGATATAATGGCAGTGAAATCGAAATCGTCGACAAGTTCGTATATTTGGGTTTGGTATTCACAACAGGTGGTTCTTTGGCTTTAGCTCAAAATACTCTTGCTGGCCAATCATTAAAGGCAATTTTTAAATTAAATAAATACCTATACAAATTCACAAATATATCTGTTCAACATAAATTAGAATTATTCGATGAATTGGTCCGTCCTATTCTTAATTATGGGTGTGAGATATGGGGTTTTGCCGTGGGCGATTCCTTAGAGAGGGTTCATCTCCAATTTTGCAAGCGTTTATTGGGTGTCAAAAAATCAACCCAAAATGATTTTATTTACGGTGAACTAGGGAGAATGCCTTTGATTACTTCTCGTTATACATCAATTATAAAATTTTGGTTAAAAATTATGAATACAAAACCCCAAAAATACATATATATTGTTTATCAGGTTTTGCTTAGGGACTTACAAGACAACCCTCGGTGTAAAAACTGGTGCTCACTCTTAAGGGATACATTGTTCACTCTAGGTTTTCCGGACGTATGGCATTCCCAAACTGTTGGCGACGCGAAAATATTTCTTGCTTTGGTTAAACAAAGGATCAGTGATCAATTTTTGCAGGGTTGGCGTGGACGTCTAAACGATTCCAGTCGAGCAACATTCTATAGAACAATAGCCGATTTTCGTTTTCAACCATATCTTAATATATTACATGTAACAAAATTTAGGAAAAGTTTGTCTCGTCTTCGTGTTTCCTCACATAGACTTTGTGTGGAAACAGGAAGATGGAACAAGCCGACACAAACCCCATTAAATGAGCGCAAATGTTCAATATGTAGTAAATTGGAAGATGAGTATCATTTTGTTATGGAATGTGAAATAAATAAACATCTGAGAAAAGAGTTCTTGCCAAAATTCTACTGGTATAAGCCAAATATGTTTAAATTCATAGAACTTGTTAGCAGGACAGATAAAACAATTGTGCAAAAACTTAGTTATTTTGTTCTAAAATCATTTGAACTAAGAAATGATGTACTCTATAACAGTAATTGATTACATAATTCTATCTATTTTGTATCAAACATTATTAGATTTCACGTAAATGTCATATTATCATGTGCCGTACTATAAGTATGTGATTGTTTTATGTGGCCAGTTTTGTTTTGTTATATGTCCAAGATCATGATTTGTGGGAATGGGTACTCACTATTATTTTCCATTATTTTCCAGTATCATTTGACTAAATCATTGCCGCTAATGGCACAGTATATGTCATAGAATGTCGTAGCTGCAAGGAAAAACCCAATACACCACAGCTCTTCCTAAAGATACTACATTTATTTATTTTTTGTAAATTGTACTTTTTCTTTTTTATAAAAATCATTTCGTATGGTTAACACGTTTGAGCAAATTCTAAATTGGAATGGTCCCAATGAGAAGTTCCTTATTTACATGTTTTAAATAGAAAATGCTGGTTATCATTTTGGCTTGATATATAAATTATACGGTTGATATTTTATTTTATTATCAATGGAAGTGCCTTAACTAGACGCTTCTTATCTGAAAGATTCCAATGGAAATTGATGGTAATCCTTTTGGCATGATAATTTATACACCAATATTTCCTTTGTCTATTCATAAGCAATTTTAAACGATGAATAATGTTTTTCCTTTCTTCAATGGTGTCAACAAATCAAAAGTGAATCCTGTTCATGCATCCTCAGTTATACTTGCCACTTTCGTTTTCGCATATGGCAAGTTTAACAAAGGTGGATACAGTTTTGACAATGTCTAATTCCCTTCTATATGTAATTTGTACACTTGTCTATGTAATTACGTCCAAAATGTCCGTCATATTGTATTGTTTTGTATGCTGTATTGTATAATCCTCATGGGTCAACGACCTTCTGGATATTTGCTAATAAACTATTTCTATTTCTATTTTCTATTCTATTTTCATTATCCTTCCGGACAAGATAAACAAAGGGAATGTTTGAAATTAGAAAAAAGAGTAAATTGTTTTATCACAATTGAATATCTATATATACAGCATGTTCCTGGAGAGATCTGGTTTATTTGGATATATCATACAAAAACTTGAAACCCGAAATCAGACAAATTACACTTTCACAAGGGCTTGAACCAAGAGACAATTTTTTCTAATTATAGATATGGGCAAAACAA
The DNA here is from genome assembly GCA_946902895.1 of Fragum fragum. Taxonomy (NCBI): domain Eukaryota; kingdom Metazoa; phylum Mollusca; class Bivalvia; order Cardiida; family Cardiidae; genus Fragum; species Fragum fragum. The sequence continues at coordinate 28,522,131 of OX336380.1, forward strand.
TACGAAAAAGAGGCCCAACCAGGAGACCAGGTAGCATCTTGCAATACATGGGGTACCGGTGACGGAGAACTCATCCTACGTAACGAAAAAGGAGAGGTAGGCACTATTTCTGTTTTTATAAGTTGATTTTAGTCGTTTTTTCAAAACAAAAACAAACAAACAAACAAACAAAAAAAAAAAAAAAAAAAACCCGATCAAAGAACTTCAGGTACAGATCTATTACATACATTTGTATTATTGCGCGAAACAGATACTATAATCAAAGTACTGAAAGTACTGTAAGCCTGCAAAGCATGGTTTTGTTAAGTGATCTAATTTGTCAAAGTTTATTATGATAAATAAACAAAGTTAAAGTAGCCAAGGAGATATACCTATTCCCACACGATCCCTTCTTTTTACCTCAAGAAAATAGTTCTGGAAAACAATGTGAAAATGAAGAAATTGCTTGCCAGCAATTTCTTCATTTTCCATCTTGTTTCTCTACCCACAGCAATAAATATTTCAGATTTTATTTTAACTTTGATACTACATGACCTAAAAATACGCTGTTAACTTAAGCTATCAAAGCTGTCGCTTTGCTAGCTAAAATAAATCTCGAAACTAGTAAAATCTTTACTTGAATGACGAATCGCTTCTTTTGATAAACAAGCCGATTGACCAACCAAATCAATTATTTGAAAAGTTAGAACCAGATATGGTATGCATAATTTCATATATTTCACAGGCTTTCTTATGTATGATGTAAGTTTTCGAGTTCCTGTATTGAAAAGTTAAATTCCTAACTCGATCTAAATCTATTGAAAGAAAGTCTGATTTTTATCTCTTTTTTTTAGAAAAAGGCCTCATCGAGCATGGCGTACCAGTTGAAGTAAAATAGGAATCAGGGATTCGAAACAACGAACATTTAGAACACTTTTCATTTGTAGCACAATTATTGTATGCCTAGCTTGTTAACCCATTACCAAGACTACAAACTTTACATAGGTTGAATTCAGAATACGTAGCCGATAATCAGTGATTTTTGTATCGGAACATGGTCGAAAAGGGAGATAGGGATAAAAGCGCTTAAAATGTGTTTCATATCAGTGTAACAACATACGGGATCTAATGGTATTAAGAAGAAAAATCCTAAGTTCAATTGCTTGCAGTATAAAAATATAACGAATAACTGTTTCAGAATAAGACCAATGAACCGTTATTTTGAGGCGGTCGGGAAACTTTGAGAAGACTATTAACCCTTTTGTGATGCAAAAAATGTCTTTGGTGGAAGGTTTTAGCCGTTGTAAAATTTCGAGGAGAACGATTAAATCTAATATATACAGGCACTGATATTATACGCGTTGACTACTTTATTCGTCCAGCAAAATCTTCTGTCGTTTGTTCAAACATGCAGAGGCCATTAAGTTGACTAGTGAATGAGCGCATGCGTGACATTTCCAACCATTACACATGTGCGCCAAGTAAAGACTCAGATCAGCCTGTGCATCCGCACTGACTGATCAGAGTCTTCACCCTGCCCTCTGTATATTGATACTGGCCCAAAGCTTCTTTACGCATTTAGCGAATGTTTTAAATGCCCCGAATGGCTGACCAGGGTGCTCAATGTGTGCGAGTCACGCACATGCAAAATGATTGGAAATGTCACGCATAGGCTCAAATCAATTAAGAGATGAAGAGAATATTTTTTGTTTTCATGGAGGTATGAACCGATAAAACTAATCACACTGTATGAATACGCGAAGCGGATTCATACATAAGTGTGATTAGGTTTTTCGGTTCATACCTCCATGAAAACAAAAAATATTCCCTTCATTTCTTATAATTTAATAGCATCGAGCGAAAAAAGCAATACTTTACAAATTTTGATACCTTTTTGTAAAGAACTATTTTGTGCGGAAGCATACAAAATGGATGCGTGCTCAAAATTGTGTTCATGGAGGTATGAATTAAATTTTTCGACCAATCAGATCGCTCGTTTTTGATAGACGAAACTAAGAATTAAATTATTTAACTATATACCTATAAATATTTCTAGTAAAATATATGAGCCTGTGCGTGACATTTCCAACAATTTCGCAGGTGCGAGACTCGCACACGTTGAGCACCCTGTACAGCCATTCGGGGCAATTAGAATATTCGCTGATTGTTTAAAAAGCTTTGGGTCAGTACCTATCTACAGAGCGCAGAGTGAGACTCTGATCAGACTGTGCGGATGCACAGGCTGATCTGAGACTTTACTTGACGCACATGTGCAATGGTTGGAAATGTCATGCATGCGCTCATATACATTCCACACTGATAAAATCGGACACGCCAGAAAAAACCCGTATCCGACAGTGTCAAAAACGGTTTCATATAAGGTAGTCCAATATAACGTCATTTTCATTCTGTAGGATTCGTCATAATGCGAATAAACGTAATCAGAATGGTAAAGGAGAAAGGAAATAATTGTAGAAATACAGATTTTGCTTATCTTTTCATCGTATTTATATAATAAGAAATGGGTCTCTTGAAATACCCAAACTTTCCTCCGCGGCTCGCCGTCATATCGCAGTTGGTAGCGAGTCGGACTGTCAATCTAGAGGTCCCGGGTTCGATCCCCGACGGCGGCACTCATCCTTTCCGACTACTTGTCTCTCACCAATGGGTCGATAATCGTAGACCTATGTTGGATAGCAGCTGGAGGCTAGGAAAGGATGTAATGGTAGTACTGGTGTGAGAAATACCAGGATTCCATTGTTAGGTGCTCCAGCCGCCGCGATATAACTGGAAGATTGTTGAAAGCGGCGTAAAACTCCAAAGCAAGTTCAAGATGTTGTATCTCTACCGTAACATCATATTCCCTATGTATCAAATAAATAATCACTAGCTCAGCCAAAAAATCAATTAGTCCCGTGCCAATGTCTATTAGTCAGATATCTTTAAGACTATTGTGATGTACGTTGTCGAGGGGTAGAGCCTCTTACTCCCGATCAAGAGATCCCAAGTTCGATTCCCGTGGTGGCTATCGATCCTTAATCTTTCAATGGCCCAGATAATCGGCGCAAGTAGAATACTATCTCTCTAGGAAGCAGAACTGAGAGGAATGATCGACATGTTTCCAATTCGATATCAAATTAATATGTATTAACCAAACAAATGTCATTCACCATTAGTTTAGTAGTTTCCTGCAGTCTTATGTTAACGTTTGTCATTTCTGTGTTGTTACGTAATCAGACGGTTAGCTATTCACACAATCAGACTATTTTTTAATATAAAATTAAGAACCTGTAATATAAGTTGTGAACGATTTTTTTGTGATTTTTTTTTATTTTTAACCCTTGTCATGCTGCATAAATTACCTTGCTGAATTAATGTTAAATCAAAGGGCTGAAAGCACTGATAGAACTTGTTGTTCAAAAATCAATAATTCTTTTAGAAATCAATTTCATTATCAACTCTGACAGGAAAAGTACAAGCAGGAGGTGTAGACTAAGATCAGACTGCACTTATGTGCAGGCTGATCTTAGTCTAAACCTCATGCAAAAACCGTAATATTCCGGGTTTAGCATGACAGGGGTTAAAGGGGGTTTTCATAGAATTGCAGAGAAGTAGGAACGAGAGTTCGTACTAATTTCAATGTAAGATCGTTCAACACTTTTTAAAGTTTTAACTTTGATGTGAATGTACTGTCAACAGAAATCTGATGTGTTTTTTTAACCGTTTCATGTGCAATACCTGGTTTTTACATTGTGACTTTATACTGTATTGTAGAAAAAGAAGAAATTGTGTGTCACATGCAATTTCTACCCTACTGAATGGTTATTTCTGAAATTAAATCCACCTTAAATTCTCGTCTGCAAAACCTTTTCATTATGACCAGTCTAAAAATTTTCAAAACGGGGAAGGTTTAATTCGTAATTGTATAAAGGTGAAAGCGACCGAAGAAACTTTTACAATTTTGTTATTAACAAAGTAAACAAATAATTTCTTGTACAGTGTATAGTAACATTCCAGAATCAGCGCAAAACTATTGTAAATGCATGTTTAAATATATTTTTTTACGACAGTGTTGCTCTCAGCTCTCTAGATATATTTTTCTAAGAATATTCTTGTTTTATATCAAATAATTCAAATTATGGATATTACAGCCTTTGCAAGTGGATATTCATTAACTCCAAATCTCCTGAATTCTTTTTTCTTATTCGTTGTTTGAATTATACGGAACCCCTATACCATTTCGTAATTACGAAATAGTTTGAATAATTTGCACATTAAAAAAAGTTTCGAATATCACTTTAACGGTGCTAATGCGGATTGTTTTAAAATATATCCAAACAATAAGGTTTTTTTTTTATCTTGCATTTAATGTTAAAATCAAAATGTTTAATCATGACAATTTTAAAGTCAGGGTACACAACTTATGCATTTTAATAATCTATTTGCTTTTTAACTTCTATATCACAATTATTCATGCTTTTTTTCGCAAAATGATAAAAATTTGAAAGAGAATTAAAATAATTCGCTTGTCGAACTAGGGCATTTTTGAAATGGATATTACAATGACTTCTACAGTGGTTGGAAGAACAATTATGACTTATTTTAAAAATAAGTAGACTTCGAGGTAGATAATCTCATAATAAATTGTTTTATATAGCTAATTTCTGCTTCAAAGCTATCGTAACTACAGCTTTTAAAGCTCCGTTTCACGATGGCGTAAGCCCACCGATGATAGATGGTTGTGGATTTGGATAGATCTTATTGTATGTTAAATGTATTTGTTGCCTATTTTTATAACATATATTTTCACATTGTAAATTTTGTCGAATAAAGCGTTTTTATTTTCATCATATGTATGTGTGTCTTGGTATTTGTTTTAAGTGACTTACATCGGATTTTGGAATAACAAATAAGTTCCTTATTCAAATGTTAAATTGTTTATTCCATTGAAGGATCGACACTATACGGCATTATTTTTCAAAATTTAAAGGCCAGTATCATGTAAAATCGTTAGTTAGCGACCTTAGCGTTTTTAATATAACTTGAATAAGCTATAAATATGACGTTTAACCCATTCCCACTCAATGACGCTTTTAGCCGCCCTCAAGAAAAAATACTTTTGAAAACATTGTGGAAAAAGAAGAAATTGCTTGTTACAAGAAATTTCTTCAATGTCCACAACGTTTTCTACCCAATAAGGTGAAAAAATCCAATATTTCATAAGCTTTTAATTGTCGTCTGCAATTCCTTTAAATTTGGACCAGTCTAAATTTTTGTTGTGTGGGAATGGGTTAAGTAGTCAAACAACAAATTGCTTCACATTAATCTCGGCCTATGTTTGAGTTCAAAATTCATTCCCGATCTAAACGAAATATTTGATTAGTCGCCTGATTCTATGATTGACAGCAGAGATTCGTCTATTACCACCCAATCCCACATTTTTCTTCTTTTCATACAATATTGCCTACCCTAACTAATGCAAAGTTTTAAGATATAAACCAATTCTAAAATGTCGTCTGCAAGCCCTGTTTAAACCCATTCACACACAATTAAGCTTTTGGGCACCCCTAAACAAAACAAAACAACAACAACAACAAAAAAATGAGAAAACATTGTGTAAAATGAAGAACTTGCTTGCAACAAGTATTTTTTCCATTTTTCACATTGTTTTCTATCCAGAAAATTGAAAAAAATCTAGAATTTCATACACTTTAATTTGTCGTCTACAACTCCTTCCAATTTGAACCAGTATAAGATTTTGTCGTCTGGTAATGGGTTAAACTTTATCGTGTGATAATTGGCGTAGTGAAGTACCTAGAATTAGAACATTGACAGGGATTTGAGCTGAAAAAGCTGTCTCGATTATGAAATCAAAGCCATGAAAGTACTTCAAAGCATAGTTTTGTTAAGTAATCTTTTTGTCAAAGGTTATTATGGTAAATGAACGAGGTTAAAGTATCGCAGGAGTTAACCAATTACAATATAACAAAATCTTAGACTGGTTCAAATTGAACGAAGTTGCAGACAACAAGGCCAAGTCGGTGGAATTAAGAAAATCTTTGCCTTGTACAGTATTTGTGGAATTCTAATAGTTGAATAAATGGGATCTAAACGAATTACACATTAGCATATAAGAGTGATCAGATTGTACAAAAGCCCTATTAACCTGTTAGCGTTTTTCAAAAAAATCAAAGAGATGGGTTTACTCTAGCCTGTTCTAATATTACGATTCAAGCCATATAGGAGGGTAGCGTAGATGGGACAGGTTCACCAGTCTTAGGGGTATCATAAAGTAAGTAGTATCATAAAGTAAATTGAATAAAAAAAGTAACAATCCTATATGAAAGAAAATATTGAGAGAAAAGTAGAAACTACTTTGTACAAGTATAACACACAATGTAGTACACTAAGAATAAAATATTTTGGTATGGGTTTTGAAGCGTTATAAGAAAATATGGATTACAGATTCGGAAAACCAAACTAATAATAAAAAAAACATGCATGTCTGTATTTTCTACTCTATAGAAATGTTAAGACGAAATGTATTTCTTCAATTCATCAAGCATTTTGTGTCTATTCATATTCATATCTACATGTATAAATTAAATTCGACGATTTTTCCTTTTATTTATCACACGTAATTACGCTGGAAATATATAAATAAACACATATAATTTGTGGTACAAATGGATAGGAATATATTTTGTCTAAAATTTTCAAAAAAGAAGGAAATAGGTATAAAAGATTCTTGAAATGAAAATTATATCTGCCATTTCACCGTTTATTCTAAACTGAAAATTCGAATATGTTATCATCTGCGTAAACTTACCCGTTACCTAAGCGTCTTAGTTTTCATAAATTTTGATTCTTTAAGAATTTTGTAAGCAACTAATCCGGCTTGAATGAGAATAATATTTACACGAATAATGCATTGTGGTAAAGGACATACAAGAGGTGCGTCATTTTCGTCGATATTCTTAAAGATTCTTTTTTAGATCTTTAAGATAAAACATTTTTATGATAAGATTTTTAAGTCACTAAGTAAGAATCTTAAGAATTGTTATTAAGGGTTTGACGCAAATTCGGCACTTGCTTAAAGGGGTAGCCTTGACGACGTCGAATGTATTCATTCAAAATAACAAAAATCGTTCTTAAGGACACCTGAAAAATATTATTTAGCGAGACTTCTCATCTCGACGAAAAGAACGCACCTCAGTTCTTCTAGGTAAAAGATTTAGATTGTAAAAACCATTCTAGAATTCCTCTATTTCTTCATGTTCATGCATATAATCTAAAATCGGAAACAATACGAAGTTCTCAGCGTAAATAGGGAGGGTATGGAATAGGTAAGAGAATAGTTAAAGAAATGTTTAACTCGATTATCTTGTTCACGGGATAAAACTTATTGAATTATCTACTAATTGTAGTATCAATTTTATTAATATATAGTTTATTGACATAAACATGTATACAACATTAAAGCCGTTCCCTAAATTTCCGGACAGTTTGTCTGGTCGTCATCCTTCAGTTTGGACGGATCGATACCGAACGACTCCATTTTCTTGTACAACTTCTGACGGATGGCGTCATCGAGTGAGGGTTGTCTAGCAAGTATCCAGGCAAACTCGAGCTTTTCGATGCCGGCGATTCCAATACAGGAGTAAATCAATGTGTAAGTGTCGTAGTCCGTATCTAGAACCCAGTAATCGCCGTATGGTGAGACTGAGCAAGCAAAGATAATGGGAGAATATAGTAGAATGTTTGAACCAATTACTAGACGGGGAAAAATTAAAACTGATCCAAATTGAAAGAAGTTGCAAGGGACAACTGAGAGTGTATGAAAATTCCTTTTTATTTACTTACATTGTGTAATATTAATAAATTGTTTGTTACAAGCAATTTCTTCATTTTACAGTGTGTTTTACCTATTGCTTTTCTTGACGTATTTCCACGAAATCCCTTCTTTTTACGCCCCTTAAGAACAAAACTTTAGAAAATATTGTTGAAAATTAAGAAATTCCTTTTATAAAGCAATTTCTTCATTATCCACAATGTTTTTTTACCCCAAAAGACAAAAAACAAAACAAAACAAAACAAAACAAAACAAAAAAAAAAAAAAAAAACCAACAACAACAAAAAAAAGTATCATCAACTTGAAATTGTCGTCTGCAGCTTCTTACATTTTGGACCAGTCCAAAATTTTGTCGTGTGGGAATGGGTTAAGGGTCGTTATCATCGTTTGTGCTGTAGAGCTTTCCTCTTTACTCCGAAAATAGTCAAATTTTCGACAACAAATCATACCATAGACTATAGAACTTTCATGTTTACTCCAAAACTGGTTAAATCTTCGAGAATGAATTATCGTATGTGCTCTAAAACTTTCATTTTTCATTCGAAAAATTGCCAAATCTTCGGGAAAAAAGTGACCGTACGCGCTATAGAACTTTCATTATTTACCCCAAAAATGGTCACATCTTCGACAATGAATCATCATACAAACTCTAGAACTTTCCTTTTGCTCCAAAAATGGTAAAATCTTCGAAAACAAAGATCGCATGCGCTCTAGAACGTTCAACTGTTTACTCTAAAATTTTAATTAGGTAATAACTCACATCTTTTATACAATGAACAAGTTCAATATCAGCTTTAGGTTCGATAAAGAGGGGAGGGGGAGAAAAAAGGGGGGGGGGTTAAAACATTTTGTATATCATACGGATCAAATAAGAGAAAAAACAAAACAAAACAACAACAACAACAAACAATCCCCAACAAAACCACACCCACCACCAACAACCCCCCCCCCAAAAAAAAATGAAAACATCGATGAAAAATGTAGAAAGTGCTTGTTGCACAATGTTTTCTACTTAAAAAATTAAATAAATAAATTTCACCAACAAAATTGGCCGTCAACAACTTCTTTGAATTTGGACCAGTCTAACTTTTTGTCGTTTGATAATGAGTGATTTGGCTTGAATGTTTGTCTTCATGTTACCTCGGGCATTTTCAATTTAGGTCAGGAGTGGTATTATGAAAGGTCGCTTCCAAAATGTAGTATCTAATGGCCTTGGTTATTTATTGTGATGATCACGCATCACAACTTTCATATTTATTGTGATGATCACGCATCACAACTTTCATATTTATTGTGATGGTCACGCATCACAACTTTCATATTTATTGTGATGCTTAACCGTCGCTGGCTTATTTTGAAGAAAAAAAAATCTAAGAATAGCATTAGAAAGAATTGTTGCAATCCGTCATGATAAGAATAAATGTAACGGTTATTCATAAGAACCCTTTTGTACCGCTTTCGTCTCAACACATTGTAAACACATTGTAAAGGTGTGTGGCTCACCGTGAAAGACGATAAGTTATACCTAGTGATGAAAAAAGCGAAATGTTGATCCCAATTGAAGGGATTTTCACATATCTCATGTAGACACTGAAAGTTACTTAATCAACGATTTTGCGACGGGACAATTTTCATTCATTTGTAATAGTTAAATTGTGATGATTTACTGTCAGAAGAGGAAGTGACTTTAAGCCATCAGATATACTGGACTGTTCACGCACAGGCTCAAATATGACTTACATTCGCTAAATTTGACTTTAATCTTGGCTGGAACTGCTGGGTCGGGAGAATAGGCATCCCCAGTAGCGTTCACGTATTTACCGCTGAAACGAGAGACACGTTAAAGATCTGACATCGTAAATACAGAGATAATGCATTGTGGCTGCGTTTTTATGACTGCCAGTCGGCGTTAAATAGTATTTTTTATATCAGTGTGTAAGGGAGAGGTGACAAGATTGAATACGATAAAAAAAACCAAAAAACTATACAATATTTCTAGTAAAATGTAAACATTTGACACAGACAAAATCGGTCACGACAGAGAAAAAAATTCCATATCTGATAGTCAAATACAGTTCCATATAAAGCACCCTGAGATGACGTAATTTTCAACCAATAGATGACGTCATAATGCGAATAAACGTAATCAGAATGGAAAAGGTAAATGGGAATAGCTATAGAAATACAGATTTTTCTTATTAACCTATTCCAACTCAATCCCTCCTTTTTACGCCCCTCAATAAAAAAGCATTGGAAAACATTGTGTAAAATGAAGAAATTGCTTGTATCAAGCAATTTCTTCATTATCCACAATGTTTTCTATCCAAAAAGATGAAAAAATTCAAAAAACCATCAACTTGAAATTGTCGTCTGCAGCTTCTTTCAATTTGGACCAGTCTAAAATTTTGCTGTGTTGGAACGGGTTAATTAATCGAAATTAATAAGTAAATACCTAGGTGTATAATAATGGTAATATTTTGTTACGATTGCAATACAACATCTTGTGTCTGCTTCTCGCCTTGGAGGAAAAAAATGATATTCCACTCGACCTTCGGTCTCGTGAAATATGAAATATTTCCTTCGCAGGTCAAAGCTAAGAACAATATGCTGTATCCTTATCGTAACATGATTTTGCCTTCATTTATCTTATATACTAGTAAGTGTGTAAGGGGAAAAGATGTGACAAGAAATAAATATGATCGAAAAAATAGCTCTCTATTATATCAATAACGCTGAGGAAATCTCCTAATAACAACAATAATTATTTTTGAGACAATAAAAATGGAGTGAACATGAATTTTCTCTAATATCATCCTCTTATTTACACGCAAAATACCCAATCCATAGGTCCAAATAAATAAAATACGATAAATCAATTAATAAATTTCGAAACAGTAGTTCCAAATTTCAACTGTTTCGTGAATTATTTCACCTAATGTAACAGTTGTACGAGTGTACTTTAATGTGTGTCAAAAAGATAAGCGTGTTCAGTACATCTGTACTATAATTCCATGGTAACCCATTCGTGCCTATTTCTTTTTCTTTTGGTCTAACTCGTATTGATAAAGGTGGAAAAACTAGGCTTATTCGTCATTCGTGGTAAACACGAGGCTTTACCAAGTTAGAAACCAAAAAAATCAAGAACACCTGTGAAATTTTGAGTGCACTCAGCTTAGTAACAATTTTAATGCTTAAATATTTCAGATCCGTATTCTAAAATGGACTTTTTGGAAATGAAAAGTTATTTTGGTACATGTGTACTTACTTCTGTAATCCTCGATTAACAATTTTGGAGACAACAATTGACCAATCGCGGCTGTCAATCAGGAAATTAATCGACCAATCAAATAATTCATTCAGCCTGGTATTGAGCTTTGAACTCCAACATTGGCCGTCATTCGTGTAAAGCATTCGTTGGTTTGGTGACTTAAACGTCGTAGCTACATCTTATTCAAGCTTTATTAACGACGTTTAGGTCGCCAACCAACTATTTCACTTTTTTGTTGCATGCCAATGGTAACGAATTTTGCAAAAGAACGCCGTTTAAAATCGAAGCGGAGCTTCCTGTCGGAGTCATTGAGTGGTGCAACGGAGTAATTGGTCGGGGCAAGCGAAAGATCGCTGAGGTTGATCAAAGAAATCATCATTTTTTCGACATTGATGTTTTACGTTTTTGTAGGTTTGTCGACTTAATTGTCGTTACTAAAGTTTATTCAAGGGACGGACCATAATCCTTTTGTCAGTATTCGAGTGATTTGCATTTCTCTCTACTGTTTAGTACTAGCTTCTGGAATCCCTGATTGAAGACTGTAAGGTAACCAATATCCTTTTGTTCGTTAACAGCTGAGTTACATTTCTGTCCACTGTTTAATACTAACTACTAAAGTCCCCGATTGAAGAATTTAAAGTGACAATTGTCATTTGGTAAGTAATCAGCTGAGTAACATATTTCCACTGTTATTACTAACTTCTGGAATCCCCGATTGAAGACTGTAAAGTGACCATTATCCGTCATTTTGTCGACTGTTTCATACTTACTTCTGGAATCCCCGATTGAAGCCTGTAAAGTGACCATTATCCGTCAATTTGTCGACTGTTTCATACTTACTTCTGGAATCCCCGATTGAAGACTGTAAAGTGACCATTATCCTTCGCTGTGTACTCGGCTGAGTTACACTTTTGCCCACTCTCGAAGGCAGCCTTATATTTTGTTATTTCATACCATTTGCCATAATACTGAACAAGAAAATACATGTGTATATATAGGGAACAACAGTGTGTTTTTCTATTTGTCGTTATCGTGTGAATTGTGTGTAGGTATTATTTATTGGACGAGACCAACGGTCGAATCCAATAAAAATTACCTACACACGTTTCCAGAACACGATTGCAACATATAGAAAAAACAAACTGTTGTAATATTCATTTTGTTATATACCTTTAGGACATGACATTAAGAAAATTCTCTTAAATGATTAAGAAATAATCAACTTTCCGGGAAAAAAATCCCGAACGTCAATACACAAAAAGGAGTCCGTGTTTAACTGTTTGTTCGTATCAGTGTAAGATCGACATATCTTTCATTTCGTCAACAATAAAAGCTATATTTTCACAAGAGGCGAAAGCACGGGTTATAAAATAGCTACTACAGTCGACTCAATGAAGAATAAATCAATGTTACACTGAAACAAACAAGTGATTCTAACAGATTGCCATTGTCATCTTGAAAATTCACGGATCGCGGCTATCAAGCAAAGAATTAATCGACTAATTAAATCATTCAATTAGACTGGAAGTGGAATTTGAACTCCAACATTCACCGACAATTTTGTGAGGCATTCCTGTTGGTTTGGCTACTAAGATGTCATAAACATTAATCATTACAGCTGTAGTTACGATGTTTAGGTCGTCAACCAATTTACTGTTCTGTTGCCATTGATCCTATATCTTCAAAATAATGTGATTTAATATCGAAGTGGAACTTACTGTCAAAGTACAGTGGGCTTGGCCAGCGATCCGCCAAATTCTTTGTCATTACGAGTAAATAATCGCAACTTTCATCAAAACTTTTCTGATGTTATAAATTACTTTTCACTTTACACAAAATCTGAAATGTTATCGAAATTATTTTAAAACTTAGATCCGTCTAAATTCGGTTAAAGAATTTTACCTTGTTTGGATCAAAGTCACTTTGAACATTAACGTCAGGGCATTTTCCTCTGCTGGGTTCCTGGGCCAAAATCACAGGTAAGACAAAACAAAATAACAGAATAACCGAGTTCATTTCGACTGTCCAAAGGTTCTTACATAAATGAGTTCAGAACGATATCATCAGAGGTCTAGTTATAGTACGACCTTTTAACCCTTCCCCGTACAATCCTTCGTTGATACGCCCCTTTCAATACATAAATGAAAAAAAAAATTGAAGGAAAAGAAGAAATTGCTTGTAACAAGCAATTTCTTCTTTTACACAATATTTTTCATCCTACTGAATGAGTATTTTCCCAAATAAACTTTAATTTCAATTTTCGACGGCAATTACTTTGACTTTAGACAGGTCTAACATTTAGCAAAACAGGAGAGGGTTAACCTATAATCACTTATTCTTTTGCTTTAGTCATATTCAGTAAAACTTGTGGAAAATTAATTATTGCTTGTATCAGGCAATTGGTCATCTTTTAATTTTGTTTTCTAAAAAAAAAAAAACATCAAAAAACATACATTTTGTTAATTCTTTATATATGTCGATTCAGGAGCGTCTAATGCGATATAATTATAGAAACTGACCGATCGCAACGGTCAATCGAATAGTCAAAGGACCAATAAATTCATTCTTTTAGAACAGAAGCAAACTTTGTTCTCCGACATTGGTTTATATTTACAACAAACATTTTAATTTTGGTTTGGCGACTTAAATGCCGTAACTACAGCAGCTACTTCTAGGTCGCCCACCAAACATTTTACTATTTTGTTACACGTTACTGGAAATGATTTTTTTAAAATCAAATCCAACCAATTGTTTATTGCTGCTGTACATCAACTGCACCTCGAGCGGATACCAACGGCTGCAGATACCTGTAAGTTAAGTAGAGTTATACGAAAATGTCAAAGAATTTGTGGCGATACCCTCGGAGTATGACCTTGACTGATGAAGACGAACACATATTAGCAGAAAGGGTTGTCATAACTAACAGACACGTGAAATGAGTGGTCCCTTAGCTTAATGATAGTAGGGATATTATTAGTTATACGGTTTCTTGCCAGGATATATGACGATTTATTCCCGGCTGGAGAAAACGATGTCACCCGAGCCATTTAGGCCATGTAGGACCTTCATAGCTACCAAAATTAACGATAGTTATCTATCTCCCCTTTTACCCTAAGGCGCCCCAAATAAAAGGTTGAGACGTCACGCCGTGACTTCCACGAAATATGTTAACGTTTCGGGAAAGTGATTTTAAAACTTGGACTTTTAAATGGATTTAAAACTATAAAATGATAGGTAACCATTTCATTTGTGTATTTAAAAGTATATTTATAAACATCTTACTTTAAAATTATTAAGAGTTTATCAAGAACCAATCATTACATTTGAAATTTTCTACTATTGAACAACTGTGTTTTACATTGACAAAGTCAAAGAAAATGTGAATAATATCAGGGAAAAGGAATATCCTAACCCACCTATATTAGAAAGTCTAGAGTACAGAAGGCATCAGACTGACCTCATTGAAACCTACAAGATTCTTCATCATAAATACAAGTGTGATCCTGAAAATTTTTTCGCTGTGCCAAATAGAGATCTTCGCGGTCATTCATTTAAATTGCATAAGGTCAATACCAATAGTGATGTGAGGAAGTTTTTTTTCACAAATCGCGTCATTACTCCATGGAATTGCATGGACGACAATAGAGTCTGCGCAACAAAAGTAAATTCATTCAAGAGAAAATTGAGAGTCACACCTCAAGGAAAGAGTGACTCATGTCCCAAGTAACCAAGTAAGTAAGTAAGTAATATACCCTTGTATGGTTTGCTGCTTCATATGATTAACACTAAATTGCAGAAACTTTTGCTGTACACCACAACACGCCCGGTAATCTCGGGCTCCATCTCTTTTTGGAGAACAATACAAAAAGGAGACAATGATACTTCCGATATGGAGCCAAGGACCGGAACTGAACAGAAAAGGTAAGTAGAACAGTGCACCTCGCGTACAATTTGATCTGCTATTGACCTATTATGCATTTTCCCAAAACGTCCAGAGTTTCATACCACATAGAAATGATTATTTTATCCGTTGGCGGTGATAGATTCCTAAAATAATTCCGTTTGTGAATAGAAACTTGAATCAAAATTTTGAGATCGGACCCGATCAAACACGAAAATGCGTGTTGAAATAGTTAAAATCCATGTTATCAACAGTTCTGAAAGATTTAAGTTGCGATGACAGTGAAATGAATAATAACGTGTTGATATAAAACAATGTTACCACAAAGAACTGCGTTTTCCATACCCCATTTACGGATTTTCCTAGATGAGAAGGAGGCCAGGATGCGGTGCGGGAGACAAGATTGAGAGAGAGAGGCGATGCATATAAAGAGTACAGTGAATAATTTTCTAAGACTGTAACTTTATGAATATTACAGGACACTTTTTCTTTCCCTTTTTCACAATAAATGTGTCTGTCAGACTCTCTAGAACAGCCATATTTATATCAAAGTCGCAAGAATCGAATTACACAACTCACAAATAAATTAATACAGAACCCACGCTTTGAGCTCATTACTTTCAGTCACAACTCTGCTTCACACTGGTTTATTTTCTGCTGACTTGTGTTAACTTTGAGATCACACATGAAGTGAAATGACCATTCAAAAACATTTAAAAACCTTCCAAAATGAGCAGCATTTCATTCAAATCGATAACAATTTTCACAATTTTTATCGGCTGCTGTGGGTTTTAAAGCGTCTGATTGGTCCGTGAAGACAAAGACAAAAGCACGTATATTTTAATAAAGGAGGGTGATAAATCTCCATCTATCATTATATACTGCCTAACTCCCCTTTCGGGTATGACTGGCAGGTGCGCGTCTGTGCTGGAATATAAACTGTTAGTCATTGGTTAGGGTGCCATTTTTAGAAGTATTGTGAGTGTTAGATTAAGAGATCTGATAAAACATATTCTGGTCATTCAGGACGGCTCACTATCTGAAAGGAATCGAGACTCTTTTTGAACGCTGCAATGTCAGGTTGCTGTTTCTGGTAGGCTGTTCTAAAGTATCACTGTGTAGGTAAAGAAAGAATATTTAAGGAAGAAAGCATTCGTGTGGATCTGTCTGAAAGATGCTGTGTGCATATGCCGGGTGGTCCTACTTGGTCTTTCAAGATAAGCTTGTACGGGCACTGCAACAAAACTATTAACGGTTTTATAAAACATGGTGACTCTGGAAACGTCTCGTCTATATTGAAGAGTTTGCCAGCCAAGCTCCTTCTGCATGAAAATTATTTTGAACCCATCTTGCTGCTCTGCGTTGTACTTTTCCCCTTTGTTGATACAGGTTTTTGTGCAAGGGCTCCAAACGGTTGATGCGTATTCTACTTGGAGTCTAACTAATGTTTTATACGCTGTCTCTTTCTGATCTTCTTATTCTTGGTCTGGATGTTTCTGCGGAGAAAACCTAAAGTTTTATCTAACTTTGATGTTATTTTGTCAATTTGCTTGTTCCATGAAAGATCTCCAGATATTGTAACTCCTAGGTATTTAACATTGTCCATAGTCTCTAGCACTTATCCATGTAGCCTGAAATTAAAAGAAATCTTTTTCTTCTTTTTAGTTATATTTAGGAAAATGCATTTGCTGGGGTTAAACTCCATTTCCCACTTTTTCTCCCACTGCATTAACTTGTCTAGATCTTCTTGCATGGTGATACAGTCTTGCTTGTATCGTTTTCTTCTTTTTAGTAGTATTTAGGAAAATGCATTTGCTGGGATTAAACTCCATTTCCCACTTTTGCTCCCACTGCATTAACTTGTCTAGATCTTCTTGCATGGTGATACAGTCTTGCTTGTTGTTTATAACTAAGTAAACGGCAGTGTCATCTGCAAACAAACAAACTTGGGAGGTGATGGTATTAGGAAGGTCGTCAATATATAAGAGAAACAGAAGAGGACCAAGCACCGATCCCTGAGGTACTCCAGACGTGACTGGAACTTCGGATGAGCAACCACCTTGTAAGACTACTTTTTGTGTTCTTCCTTTTAGAAAAGATTGAATCCACAAAAGGGTAGTATTGTTTACTTCGTGTTCCTGTAATTTATACAAAAGTCTTAAGTGGCTAACTTTATCAAAAGTCTTGTTGAAGTCTAACAAAACTAGATCAGTTTGTTTTCCTTCAGCAAGGTTTCTGGCAAGATGGTCGGTAAGTTGCAGTAGCTTGATTTCACATGAACACCGTGCTCTGAAACCATGCTGTAAGTCATAAAGAATATTATTTTTGTCAAAATGTTTAGTTAGATCTGATGCTACAATATGTTCAAGAGCTTTACACAGTATACATGTTAAGGATATAGGTATGTTATTTGCAGGATCTTCTTTGTTTCCTTTCTTGGACAGTGGAGTCACGTTTGCCTTTGTCCATACCTGGGGGAGGGTGCCTGTGTCAAGGGATTTCTGAAAGAGAATTTGGACAAAATTAGCGATTTTGGATTACATTCCTTTAATTTCATTCAAAAGTCGCTCCTCCCACTCATTTAATTTCATTCCGAAATCATTCCCAAATCATCCAAAAATTGTCAATTTCACGGTGTTATTAACTGTAGCAGTGAATTTGTTTACCTTTTGACATAATCTAGGATACAGAGCCCTCTAGATATAAAGAAAAACTTAAAGAAAATCAAGTATGTAAGCATTGAACATTTGGTTGAGAACAGATATTTTCGCCCTCTATTGAATTCATTGTGGCATTGATTTGTTGGGGATTTTGGTTTATTGCAGGCTATAAGTTTTCAGAAAATCATAGAAAAAGGGTCGGTTTTGACATTCGAAGATTGACTGGGGTTACATAAGAGTATGGGGTTCTAAAATAAGTTTTACAGTGCTTTTCTATATGCATCGCCTCTCCCTCTGAATCTTGTCTCCTGCACCGCATCCTTGTCTCCTTCTCATCTAAGATAATCCGTTAAAGGGGTAGGAAAAACGCAATTCTTTGTGGTAACATCATTTTATATCAACACGTTATCATTCATTTCACAGCCATCGCCACTTAAATCTTTCAAAACTGTTGTTAACATGGATTTTAACGATTTCAACACGCATTTTCGTGTTTGATCGGGTCCGATGTCCAAACTTTGATTCAAGTTTCTATTCACAAACGGAATTATTTTTGAAATCTATCACCGCCAACGGATAAAATAATCATTTTTATGTGGTATGAAACTCTGGACGTTTTTGGAAAAACGGATAATAGGTTCATGGGAGATCAAATTGTGCGCGAGGTGCACTGTTTTTCTTACCTTTTCTGTTCAGTTCCGGTCCTTGGCTCCATATCGGAAGTATCATTGTCTCCTTTTTGTACTGTTCTCCAAAAAGAGATGGAGCCCGAGATTACCGGGCGTGCACAAATAACGCTTTACACATTTCTATATCAACACTATGTATTGTACGAAAGATCAATAATTCAAACATTTTAATTCATAAAATATTGAGTGAACAAGCCACTTCTTCATTTTCCAAAACGTTTTGCCAAGAACTTTACAAGGGGTTAAAAAGGTGGGAATAAGTCAAAACGAAGTAATCATTCGGCGACCACAGTTTTTATTTTTTTTACAATTTTCAAGTGTTAGATCTACTTGGACTTTGTTGATTTTCCATGAATAAATATGGCAATGCTTGAAGAAGCACACCCTGCAGGATCTCAAAATTACAGTAATCAATCACTTCTTATTCTAATTGGAGGTTATTAATGTTGCTTTTTTAACTGTTTGGCTGATTTTTAATTTTAAAAGTCAGGGCCATGGAATTCACGCTCCCTTCCTACTCAAGATCATGTATGGGGGTTCGATTCCCTCCCCAGACATAACAAATAGCTGGTGCATATAGGGATAAATTGTCTGGCGGTCCCACATGATTTTGAAAGAAACAAACAAAAATGTAGAAAATAAATATACCTGAATGAAAGATTTTTTTTTTTTGAAAATTAGAAAGACAATTAATAGAAGTGATTGATTAAACGCCTGATTTTAAGATTTCATTTATCTATTCATATAACCCAGCATTTTTTTAAAAAATGATGAAGAGCTACATGGAAAAAATAGTGCATTTATCCGTGTGCATTCCAGTTTTCAAATCAATTTTTGCTTAAAAGTACACTCTCCCTAATGCAGGCACCCACTAGGAAATAAAACAAAAATATTCTCTAATTTAAGGAACATTCCTCTTAAAAGTCATTGTGTGTAAATGTCCCAAAGATTGGATCTCCTGTGATGAACAGCCGTAATTACATAGTATTTCTAGTCTAGAACAAAAACATGAGCCTCTTTTTAAAAAACAGCAACATATTTTGCAGTCACAGTAATACATTTTGAATACTCGCGATGACGAGCGGGATTAAATATTAATCAAATTATGTCTATTCTGTAGCTGAAATCAGTTTTACGGAATTTTGACAGCGATCGTATGCAAATTGTGTTTGTAAACAAAACATGTACATAGCTTATACTAGTGACCTTTGACCTTCAGTTACACGCAAACTACATTCATATAAAAATCGCACATTTCGAAAAACAATTAACATGAAACCGCTGTCTTGTCAATACAAGAACTTTATATTACAAATTGCAATTGATATGTAAACGATTACTCGCTTTATTGTGTGTAAACTCGTCAATAGAACTGACGAAGCGAGAGTCAAAATGACCGCCATTAAAAAAAATTGGGTTCTATCACCGGCAAGGCTCCTTAGGGAAAATACGCGATGTATCACTGCAGCGCATTATGTATACGTTTATGTCAGGTCTTTATTAACCAATCAAATCGCGACAATTTTCTTTGTAGTATAATAAAGGAAGATGTAAAACTTACGGACGATGAACGGCATGACGCAGCGACGGACGCTGACGACATCAAGACTATAGTAATTCCTCGGGTTTTCTCCGAAAACAGCCGAGATAAAATCTGTCTGTCTCGAAAGCGCTGGTGTTTCCCATAGTATCCCATCGGGGTAGAGCAAGGCAAGAGATCTGGTTTGCGTTTAGGATGACTAAACGCTCGCACACGTTTAACCCATTACCAGACGACAAATATAAGACTAGTCCAGATTCATAGAAGGTGCATCCATAGAAGGAGCATTAAAAAATTTAAGCAGATGAAATTTTGGAAAAATGGTTTTCTTCTAGGGTGAAAAACATTATGGGCAATGAAGAAATTGCTTGTAACAAGCAATTTCTTCATTATCCAAATTGTTTTCCAAAGCCATATTTTTGCTTTGCCTGCTTAAAAAAAAATCGATAACGTGGGAATGGGTTTAAGAAATTCTAGCCCCTTTTTTATTAGCAAATCGACATTTTTTCAAAGTGGATTTCAACAGGGAAACGTTCGCTAGTGGAACGAGACTCACGTCGAAGATGGATAGCAGCGATGCAACTGCCGCTCGATAACCCACCCTCTTCGTCTGTATAACCTCAGGAGGTTTTCTGGGTCTAGATTAGTAATTTTATATTACGATACGTATAATTATTCTGGAAAACTAAACTAGCTAAAAGTACTAACCGACCTGAAAAATATTCCGACAAAGTTTCATTCAAATTAGGGGCCAAATTTGTATTTCGTAGATGGTATGCAAAGGAATTGTCATTCAAACCCCCTTTACAGTGCTTTCATATAGAATGTTCGCATTTTTCGAAAGGTTCATAGAAAAACACCCTGTCATCAATATCATATTCTGACTATAGCACTCTTTCTATATGATGTATAAAGCACTGTTTCAACCAATTCGTATGAAAATTTAAAGATTGATTGAATTACCGCTTGCAATGTGAATAAATATTTAAAACTCAAAACACATATAAAGCTCGATATATCGCACCTGATATAAGTTGCAACCTTCAACCCCCCCCCAGCAAAAACAGTAACAAACAAACAAACAAACAACAACAACGGAAAAATGAATGTTAATATCATGCGGCAAATGACAACAACATGAAGTGAAAGATCTGTCGGTATCCTGGTGCTTTTTCAAGCCGTGCAATAAAACAACAAAAACAACAATAACACACATCCATCCCCCATACAAAAGATATCGTCTTCTTTAGACCCTTCGACCCCGAATTTTATATGCTCGTTATCCTTCAAATCGACAAAACCTTAGGCTGGTCCAGTTTAAAAGGACTTGCCGTTGGCAATTCAAAATTATCTTTAAGTTAGAAATTAGTGTAGAAAAGGGAAAACTACATGTGCATTTGTGAGTTATCTTAAACAAGCAAACAAACAAAAAAAACAAACAAACAAAGCCCCCCCCCCCCAAAAAAAAAAAAGAAAAAAAAAAAAAAAAAAAAATGTTGGCAACCCTAGAGCTATACATTTCAGTTTGGTATTTTCAAACTTCTTATCTCTAACTAGAAACTACAATAAGCTAGTAAAGCCGAACTCCGTTTTGTTTATGGCAAGCTTATCTTCGACAATTTCTACATTATGTTATTTTTAGCTAGCAAAGCGCTTAAGTTGACAGACAAAATTTTGAGGTCTTCTCAAAGTTCAACGAGTACAAACTGCAGCTGGAGGCTTAACCACTAAATTCGTTAAATGCCTACGCCATAAAAAGTAGTTTTTATGTATTTCAGGAATGTTTCCAACTGCATTCAAATTGTGTATGGTCTTTTAAAAAGCATTCTATTTAACCAATTCCCACTCAATTCCGCTTTTTAAGCATCTCAAGAAAAAAGCTCTGGAAACATTGTGGACAATGAAGAAATTGCTTGTGACAAGCAATTTCTTCATTGTCCACAATGATTTCTAACCAACATAGTATTTCTTTTCTTCTACATTCCACCAACTTCTTCCAACATCTTTCAATTTGAACCAGTCTAAGACTTTGTCAAATTGTAAAGGGTTAATTCCTGTGTTATTTCAGCCTAGTTTATTTACCATAACCTTTGATAAAGAAGATTACTTAACAAAACTATGCTTTGCTAGCTTACAGTACTTTCAGTACTTTAATTACTTAACTGCGACACCGTGTATAGCCTTATCGTTACAAGACGTTTTGATTACTGGTCAAACGTAGGCCTTGGTTCATTCAATATATTTTTTTTTGTCTTTTTTAGGCCGGTAAGGCTTCAAGTTGGTAAATTGTTCATGAAGGTATGAATTTTTCCCCTATCGATCTAAACGCCCGTTTTTGATAGACGAAACTAAAGTCAGATTTTTTTGAAAATAACAAACACTCCTCGCTTAATCCTATGCTGTTGGGACTCATTAAAATCGTCTCATTGAGATGATTCTAATCAGTTCCAACAACAGGATTTTGTTAAGGTTTTGGAAAGAAAAATTGCTTCAGTTCTTATCAGAATTTGATTTTGAATACGGTTACTTAATGGATGGTAGCTTAATAGCAAAATCGACTGTATATTGCATAGTAATATAATCTTAACATAAACTAATAGACCTTTTCAAGTTCTCACTACGCATGCGTCAAACCATATCTCGTTAAATGCGATATTTACTCGAGACTAGGTCACGTGATCGATTACGGGGAGTAGATAAATACCACCATGTCAACCTATATAAATTGGCTATTTTGAAGAAGCAAAAATAATGTTTAAGAATGAAAATTTGGGTGAAAAAAAGTTTTAATATATTAGTAGACATATGTAGACCAATTGTAGCGACTAATTCTGGTGACATTATCGTGTATTAGTAACCAATTTACGTTTAAAACTGCCTGGTATCTAGGCCATATAACGTACATCGAATTGGCGAAAATCATCTTTGCATGCACTAATTTTTCCAATGCAATAAGAATTTTGAAAATATTTTTACCCTCAACCCCCCCCCCACACACACACATACAAGAAAGGAGTTACATTTTAACACTCTGTACTAACACTGAATGATCACTTTGATGAATTATTATATCCAACAAATTACTAGGAGTTATTTGTGCCGGATATTGTCTTTTAATATTTACAACTATCGACACCTCACAACAGTCATAACCCTTTCGGATTTTTACGGCACACTGAATATGTGTAAATCATAGGCACGTCAATCATGGCAAACCCCGCCATGGTAGGCCTGATCATACAAACAAAAGATAATAATCCTGATTGACGTGATTCTCTAAATTCATTTGTTTAATTTTTATAGTATTTAAATACTATTGACCGCATTTTGGACGATACAGATAAAATGTGCCTATGTTGATACCAATCTCCCAAAGTCTTCATCGAAGTGCATATATTTAATATTATTCTTTTTTAAGTTTCCTTGTTACAAAGTATACGCGCATAAACTTAAACAATATGTAAATAAAGAAGAACAATGAAGGCTTGCTGTTTTGAAATATTTGTTTCTGCCTGTGTGTCCACCAATGTTGATCTCTCTAACCCTCTCTCTTCTTTTCTTTTCTTAATATCAAACACGCCCGCACTACAGCATGACATTTTTTTTTAAATATTCGCATCATTGTAACAATAGAAATGTTGAAGAAAAGGAGAAAACTTTTCATGGTTTAAAAAATTGCAATACTTCAAAATAGAGTATTTTCATTGGCCCAAATCGTATCACGTGATCAAATCAATTGCACTTTATACCTTGATAAAAGGCAGAACTATTTTCGACAAAAATAGAAACAAACAAGGTCAGGGATTTCCGATATTGGGAATTCACTTCCAAGAAATACCAAACTTGTTTTGTTACTACTTATAGTCATCACCTTTTGAATTTCGATTTCCTCGAATTTCTTTATACTTCCGTGGATTTTCAATAAATAGATAAACAAATAGTGTCCTTATAACAATTATAATGTTCGTTTTAAACATGAAGATTTCGAAAAACTCACGTTTATTAGCCGTAAATCCGAGATGTCGAATCGGCTTCGACACATCAGCATGCATCGTGTCCATGTGGTAGGTTTATATTTCTTGTCTATTACAAAGCATCTATTCCATAATTCTAACTGTTATCGACCCAGATATCATAATTTACAGAGTTTAATGTTAGTATTTCCTCATAATAATTCCAAATAAATCCAACGAATGTTCGAATTTCCATTTCAAAAAACCCAAGCGACGAAATAAAATGTCCGCCGTTACAACTACTCGAGCGATAAACTGTGTCAATGTATCCATACGCCTGTCAAAGAAAAGTAACTCCGCCCACAGTTCGTTTATTTGTTTTTATTTTCATCTCTCTATCCGTTTCGGATTTGAAAATAGACGTATTGCAATTATATGGGCCGAGTGTATTTTCACTGCGTTTATTGGAGTATAAAGTGCAATTGCCTTAGCACATGGCTTAAACATAACGCCCTACGGGCGTTATTTGCCATGTGCTAAGGCAATTGCACTTTATACTCCAATAAACGCAGTGAAAAATACACTCATCCCTAAAGTAATCCTCTTTTCGTAAACAAGTTACATACAATGTATCAAAAAGAATATATTGTAATTCGAAAACAGGGAGCATAACTTGACAATAAATGAATGACAAAAATCGTATTGATGATGCCGATGTTAATAGTTGGAAGAAAATTATGATAAATAAAAATTATTAAATGTAAAGATAAAGATCTGTTAACAGCCTTGATGTAAAGGGTTTTCTCAGTAAGACTCGATACACATGGGGTTTTTATGTAACCGGCAATACGTCACAAAGAATCCGATAAACACTCGTACATCTAATTGGTAAAATTTACGATTTGATGAGACAAATCTCATCTTTTTATGTTTCATGCGATATGCCGACAAATACTTAATTCTTGTCGATTGATCAAAGGATGCGAGGGTGGAGGTCGTTTACAATCGGCACTGTAACATCATGGCATAGCGTTTTATCTTTTAAGCGTTTTTACAAAATCAAAAAATAAAAAAGAAAGTGACGCTTATTATCATTGAACGGATTTGAAAAGTTATTTTCGCTGCAGGATATATTGCGAGGTAGGCTTTCATGAAAAAAAAAAAAAAAAAAATCTAGCTATAATATTTAAAAATCTAGCCCCACTAGTAGAGAAAGGGGTCAATATGTATATAATAACCAGTAATATCATCAATATAAGCTACCAAAAGGTCGTAAATACTATTTGAAAAAAAAAACAAAAAAAAAAAAAACACGTAGTTCGACATTTTGGACGCCCATCGATGATATAATGTCTTAAATTTATAGATCTTTAATTTGATTTTTTTCACCCAAACTATCATAACTTCAATATCTTCGTAGGCCAAGAACAGGAGTTTTGATGAGCCTTGTTGTTGCCGGAGAAAAAACGGGTAAATGACCTTCCAATGGAGCATTTCTCTTCATTCATAAAAGCGTTTGTTTCAACATATACAATATACCGGGTTTTCATACATTTTATTGTATATAATGAAAAATAAATTATGAAACAAAACATGCTGTAAAAAGGGAGTATATTTAATGCTTCTGAAGAACATACCGGGACAACGTAGAAAAAAATATTGTAACAAACATATGTTACGTGTCAAACAATATTATCTACATTATTTAGCCCATGCTTTTCAATGTTAAAACTCGAAAAATGAAGTTAAAATGATTGGACTCAATTATAAGGCTTTCGAAAAACAAAACCGGGGGTCAAATCCTCCCCTCAGTGGAAATTTGTTGTTGTTGTTTTTCTTTGAAGGCGTCTAACAGATACAGACTTTTTAGTGTAAAAGTCTATTAAGCTGTTGTTACAGCTTGTAAGTCGCCAAACCAACTTTTAAATGCTTCATAATAATGTCGGCCAATATCAGAGTTCAAACTTCAGTCCCGGTCTAAATTAATAACTTGATTCGTTGATATTTTCTTTGACAACCGGGATTTGATAATTATCTTTAATATCCGGGGGGGGAGGGCGTGATTTATGCGAGTACGTGTAAGTGGTCTTATAGCGGGGTGGTCGTAATACTGAGGTTTGGTCGTTTGTTGTAATTCATGTTTATTTTATTTTCGATATTTGAATATATTACTACTATACATACAAAAATGGTACTATAAGAAGATGTATTACAGCGAAATCTTATGTCATTTTTCAAACTAACGATCATTGAATAGTTCTACTTTCGCTATTCTCCATTTGATCCATTTGATTCAGAAGTCCGACCTCAGATTATTTATTCGTAAGTACAGGTTCAAAGTGTCAAACTGTCGATATCACATCTTCTATAATGCGAATACCAAGCATCAATTACGTTGAAATCAAAATTTAGTTGCTAATTAACTGTTCGGAACGCCATAAACAAACTAATCGTAACTTCTCGGATACGTTTTCACTTTCGAATTTATTACTCGAGTCAAAACCTGTGACACATTTAATAACAATCAAAAATAATACGAGCTATAATTTCTAAAAGTGATCGGCCACTTTAACCATAACACCTATTATAATAAGGGTGCGATATCACATAATCAAAAATCTGATAATGTATTTACAATGTATTCGTACCCAATTAGTGTCGCTCTTATCAAGTGTGAAATTCTGGTGGTATGTCTCAATGTGTTAAGTTACTGGTCGTTTTAGTGGGGTTCAAAATAGTGTATCAGCTATAGTTGGTGATGAATTAAGTGGTCATAATTCGGAATAGCGGGGTGTCCGTTTTAGAGGGGTTCGCGACCATTGAAATAAAGAACAAAAAAATCCGTTCTGTAAAAAATCGGTCGTAATAGCGGGGTGCCCGTATTTCCGGGGTTGTCGCAAGGAGGGGTTTTACTGTATTAATGGCCACCCAAAATACTACTTCTAGAAAATGAACTGTCTAGACATATCTCTTTTGAAGCTTATTAAAGTACGGATTACCGTTAGGGCCATTGCATAAAATTGAAACGCGAGGCACGAGAGTACGACGATGATAATACAAGAGTACGATAACGAGAACACGAGATTACGACAGTGAGAATTCGAGAATTCGACGACGATAACGCGAGAGTACGATGGTGAGAACACGAGAGTACCATAACGAAAATACGAGAGTACGGCGGTGAGAACAGGAGAACGCGAGAGTAAGACGACGAGAACACGGGATTATCTCGAACTATCACCATCGCGATCTCACATTCTCATGCCCTCACCGTCGTACTTTCGTGTTCCCGTCGTCTTGATCTCGTGATCTCGTCGTCTTACTCTCGCGTTCTCAACGTCGTATTCTCGTGCCTCGCTTTTAAATTTTACACAGAAAACGCGATAGCCCTAACAGTAATTCGTATTCAGGCGACAGCTGTCGAATCATTTTCGAAACAATAAAATTACAATACAAATCGATTTTAGGATATCAATTGTTTACAAAACAAGCTTTAGCGTAAGAACATTTGCAGATATAATATTTCAAGAAAGTAGCGTCTACCGGTTGCTTATAAATTGATCTCGTGTTTCAAACCTAAGATTCCAGCCTTTCGCAAGTATAGATGCAACCCAATCTTCGTCTGTTGATATAATATCAAGTTTTTAAATGGTCAATAATTAAAGTGGCTTGAACCGTTCATAAAAATGATCATAACCCATGACCGTATCATAAACGATGGCTACTTTTAGGATTGTACTTACTATAAAATGTCGTCTGCTACCTGTTTGAATTTGAACAAGGCTTAAATTTGAAAAAAAAAAAAAAAAAAAAAAAAAAACGATAAAGGGGTATTATTTGACATGACACTCGAATAGGGGCTATCTGAGAATTGCGAAAATCATCAATCTCTAGCTGAACCTAATTAGATCCAGCTTATTTACAAATATTCAAATAATATTTTACAGTTATGTGAAAAGGGATGTTTGTCGAATGGGAAAATTATACACCTTTTTCAATTTTTTACGTTACTGTCACGCGAAAGGATTGTTATACTTATCGCCCTGGTCTGACTGGAAGGACTAGAATGACCATTCTACATAATGTTGTACCTATTTTCAATATGTGGGCACTAGTTGGCCCTTGCTCGATCCAGTCTATTTAAAAAAAAAATCTTTTTCTTTAAAAATTCATGAGGGTCCATTTCTCTGGACGTGTCTCGTGTAATGATACAGTCAAACCTGTTTGATCAATTGTTATTCGTTTAGACCTTTATACTACTGGATATTTCTGCTCGTGTAAGAATTATAGACTAAGAACAGCCTGCATATTTGTGAAGTCTGATCTCCTTCTACATCACCTGTATGACATGCTAAGCCAGACATATTTATAAAGAAATTATTGACGAAAGAAAAAAATGATCAACAATTAGGACATTTCAGAATTTCCAGCCCTTTTGATTTAATACTATTCTGAACAAGGATTTTATTCAACGCAACAATGGATAACTTGAATGGACATTACAGTGCGTACAGTCCTTGATTTTAAGGTAAAGAAGGCGACTTTATGCCATAAAAGAGAGCGACTTGAAAACACACACACACACACACACACACACACACACACACAAAAAAAAACCAACCCCCCCCCAAAACAACAGTAAAAAAAAAAAAAAAAAAAAAAAAACACACACAGTTTTTATCAAATCCATTTCTTGTCGCAACCTGCTAACCTGCATAGTGATTTATTTTTTGAAGGGTGAACCAAAAATGATATTGTCTATTAAAATTGTATAATAAAACGTAATACTTTCAATTACCCATAACGAACGACGCAAATTAAAGACAAATTTACTAAGGTTTTTTTTCCATGAGAAATACTATTATTTGTGCTAATCAATTCAACGAACTTAAATATATTTTGTCTCGTATGATAATATTTTTTTCTGATATTCTTTATCACTGGACAAACTAGGATAAAGTGGTACTCATCTTCTATATCTTTTTTTTTGCAAAAAGATCATTTCCGTTCTATTCTATTCTATCGTCGGTTGGCGTAACGTCCGGTGTCAATCAAGAGAAGACAAAGGCGCGATAAGGCTGATCGTTGTCAATATATTCCTAAGTTAGGCTATATGGTACTTAGAACCGATACGATGGCATCGAATCAAAAATAGGACTGGAGACTGACTGGTTAATTACGTCCAGACGTCATTAAATTGTAATGACGTCACTTGTTTGTATTTAAGTATTTTTCGACTCTTTCCGCATTTTTTTACATTAAATTATTGCAATAATTGGGATAGTAATACGAATATGTTTTGAACTTTTCTTTTTAATCTTTTGTGTAAATCTGTGGATAGGCCGATATTTTTCGCTTCAACAGGCCAAATTATTTTAATAAATGAAGACTATTTTTTGTTTTTGTGGAGGTATGAGACGAAAAAACTAAACACACTGTATAAATACACGAAGCTTACCCATGTTGACACATTTTTATGGAACTATTTTGTGTGCAAGCATTAAATAGCTGCGTGCTCAAAATTTTGCTCAGGGAGGTATGAATAATTTCATTTTCGGCTAATCAGAACGCTCGTTTTTGATAGACGAAACTAAAGATTAGATTATTGAAGGAATAGAACTGTTGCAAAAATGTGTAGTAAACCACAATTCTTTGAATTTTGCGCTTGAATATGAAAAAGGAATCAAAGTGAATTTTAGACTGGTCCAAATTGAAAGAGGTTGCAGACGACATTGGAAATTGGATGCAATTTGAAATGAAACCATCTTGTGTGGAAGAAAATATTGTGAGAATAGGAGAAATTGCTTGTAACAAGCAAATTCTTAATATTCCACAATGTTTTCTACCCAGAAAGTTGAAAAAAATCCAAGATTTCATATGCTTTAAAGTGTCGTCTACAACTTCTTTCAATTTGGGCCAGTCTAAATTCTAGCCGACTTGTAATAGGGTAAGTGAATAAAGAAAGTACAGCCTCCCTTTAAACGAACATTTTCGATATCTACTGACACTACATGTAGTGCGAGGATGCTTCGGAGAAAGTTTGCATTATTTGTTTTTCTTGGAATCCCGCTATATCTGTTAGTTTCAAATACATTTTATGAACGTCCGTTATGGTATGCGAGGATTGCTCCAGTGATAAACTTCTCCAATTTGGTAAGTAGTTTGTTCTTTATGTTTTAGTATCATTTTTTTTACCACTTCCCTACGCAAATCAAATATTCTAATTTTCAAATAATTTTTCTTCAATTATGCCTATCAAGATTCAAGAGATGTGATTGGCTGACTCTAGTACATACTTCCATAACCAACATTTTGGGAACGCAACTTTTTTGTGTAACTAGATAAACAAAACAAAACAACAACAACAAAAAAAGCACATACACAAAACCCCCAAAACAACAACAACAACAACTAGAAAAAAACAAAAACAATAAAAAAAAAAAACCCCAAAAAAAACTCCAAAAATACTCAAAATAAGGAAAATATTTGATTTTTGTTTGATCACATTAGATTATAAGAAGAAAAGAGATTTTTTTATTGAGGTATGGACCTAAAACTAAAACACTTAATCACAATATTGTTTTAATCCACTTGAACTCAATTCTAATATTCCTGCTTTTCCCCTACCCACTTCAGATCGTTTTAAGCTAGGCTGATTAATTATACTGAAATCGTGCACTCAAGAAAATAAGCGTACTGCTTTTGTTGAGGCATGGGTTCGGGTATAATGATTGTGTAAAATTCAAAACAAAACAAAATAAAAAAAAAAAACAAAAAAAAAAAAAAACCCAAAAAACATTGAGCACACACAAAAAAAAAAAAAAAAAAAAAAAAAAAATAAATAAAAAAAAAATAATCTGGCTGCAATATTCCATTTGGCCGCCGATGTTATCGTTATTATTTCAATTGTAGACTAAATATATTTAATGTCGCATTTTTCTTTATTACGGGTCAGTACAATTTACCAATCGCATCTGTCAATCAATGAATAAATAAGCCAATCATATAATTTATTCAGCCCGGACCTGAGTTAATCAACTCCGATATAGCCCGCCATTTTGTTTACCTTTATTGTTGGTTCGGAGACTTGAACGTCGTAACTACAGCTTATCCAAGCTGTCATAACGACCTTTATGTCACCAAACAACCAATTTACCTTTTGTTACATGCTATTGGCCATACACTGTGTAAAATAACGCTGTTAAAAAATCGAAGTGGAACTTCCTGTCTGAGTTTATTGGCGGGTCTAGGTATTCAGTGGGCGGTTCCAGCGATTGGTCAATTGACCTATCGCTATTCCCGCCCACTTCTTCCAATGGCAGCACCCATGGACTCCTACAGGAAGTTCCGTTTCGAATTTAAACGGCCTTATTTTGCAAAATTTATAGCAAGTTACACGTAACTAAAAGTAGAATGTATGGTTGGCGACCTGAATATACGACGTTTAAAATTCTTCACAATTAAATGGCGGCCAAAAAGGAGTTGAAAATTAACTTCCGGTCTAAATGAATGATTTCATTGGTCGATTGATTATTTGATTGACTATGTTAAAGGGCGATTGATCTTTCACTAAGTGAAGAACACAAGCTATAGTTCGCTACCAGGCGAGCAACGAGTGAAAATATAGATTTTGTTGTTCACGAAAAGAAAAATTTATCGATTGTACATTAAAACAAACGATTATTCTGCATAAACTGTGTAAATGGTTTAGTATTTATCAAATATGAAATTGTTCAATCGTAGGAGGGTTTACAACGTAGACAAAATGTCAGCGAAGCAACGACTGCCAACAGTCCACCTGACGGATCGCTGTTATCGTCCACTTACCCCCAACATGTTAGTTCTACTGAGGTAATAAATTCCACATCTTTATAATGTACATGTATGTGATCATTAAAGTGTTCAATATGCTGTTTTTACGGTGTATAAGTCGCCAAACTAAAAGACCTGCTTAACACAAATTTTGAAGTTCAAAGTTTACTTTCGTTTTAAATGAATGATTGAAATGGTCACTGAAAAGCAGTGGCAATCGGTCAATTCTGCTCAAACGCGGACTTCCATAGGTATTCCCAAAAAGGAATACGTTAATTTCTAGTTTCGTTTATCAAAAAACGGGCCTTTTGATCGGCGGAAAAAATATTCATACCTCCATGAACAAAGTTATGAGCACGCAGCTACTTTATATACATACGCACAAAATAGATCTATAAAATCACTTCATTCATATAGTATGATTAGGTATTTCGTTTCATAACTCAATAAAAACATACAACCAAACAAAATATTCTCTTTATATTTTGAATAAATTCAAATGACGCCAAGAAAAAACCTACGAACGGACATTTAAACAAGAGGGCCAGTGACCCTGGCGCTCACATGAGATAAGGCTCTTTTTCTTCAAGGCCTAATACTAACTTAGTCTAGAGAAGACCTCCTTTAAAATTTACCTAAAATAGAAATATGTTGCCATTACAACAAATATTTTCAACGGAATTCGATTATTTTCGTAATTATAAAAAGGGGGCACCTAAGGACATATCTGCTAAATTTGTTTAAAATTGGCTATGGCCACATAGTTTTGAATGAGATTCCTTCTTTATTTCCATATAGGCCCCATCACCCCGGGGCCCTGAAGTTTTAGCAATTCTGAAAGAGGTCAATGTACTGATGCTTCATGCAAGATGTCAAAATTCTACACCCTCTAGGTCGGGAGGAGAGGATTATTTAAGTTTTTATTTAAATTTTACTCTTGTTGTCATTGCAAACAGAGCTTTCAATGGTAAACAATTCTATGGTTAAAATTGGCACAGTGGTTTGGGGGGGGGAATCTCGTTTTAATAAATCCTTCTTTATTTCTGTAAAAAACCTCCAAGAGGCAGTAAGAAATGATTTTAGCATTTCAGAATTAGGTAAATGTACTGATGCTTCATGCAAAATATCAATGCTCTACGCCTTCTGGGTCAGGAGGAGATATTTTCTTATAAAAAAGACTCTTTTAATTCTAGTTTTGTTGCCCACCAGAGTTTTCAACAGATTTCAATTTTAAAGGGCACCACCAACCGAGGAACATTTCTGCATAATTTGTTTGAAATTTGTCCCGTTTTTTTAGGAGATGTCATTTTAAAAATCCTTCTTTATTTTCTACATAAGCTCAACTCCTAGGGCTCAGCAATTATGAAAGAGGTAAATTCTTTGAATTCTTTTTAGCAATCTTTTAAAGGTTCCACATTGGAAACATTTCTCCATAATTTGGTTGAAATTGGCCAAATGGTTAGGGAGGAGATGTCGTTTTAAAATCCTTCTATATATGCCCCACCCCAATGGGACTAGAGGGTGAAGATTTAAGCAATTCTGAAATAGGTCAATGTATCGATGCTTCATGCAAAATATCAATGCTGCGTGACTTCTGGGTCAGTAAGAGATAATTTTTAAATTTCAGTTTTGTTGCCATGATAACAAGAGTTTTCAACAGACTTCGATTCTTTTTGCAATTTCAAAGGGCACCAACTGAGAAACATTTCTGCCAAATTTGGTTGAAATTGGCCCAGCGGTTTGGGAGGAGTTGTCGCTTTAAAATTGTAGGCACACAATTGACGACAAACGACGCACGCAAGACGGCCGGACAGAGGTTGATCAAAATGATTCGCCATGAGCAGGTCGTGCTCACGAGAGCTAAAAGGTAATGACTCTGATATATTCTGTAAAAAGTGAAGGATCGTGGCTGTCAGTGAAAGAATCAACGGACGAATCACATCAATAATAATTTAGTGACCTTTGAAATCCATATACACGTTTGTGAAGCAAATAATTGGTTTGGCGACGTACACGTCGTTCATAAGATAAGATAAGATAAGAATGAGGGTCTGGTTACATACGCAATCGTGCGACCAAAAAATTGATATTGATTGATTGAATCGGGTTTAACGCCACTTTAAACATTTTTCCAGTAAAACGGGGCGGATAGAGCAGGATTCTTTGGAAATCCCAAACCAGTACTACCACAACATCTTTTCCAGCTGCTCATTCCATTCACCGCGACCGGAGATCTAACCCAGGTCTCCATGATTAGGACTATTAAATGCTTTTTTGCTGCTATCTTTAAAATAATAACGACCAAGAAAAAATCTTTTTACTACAATATTTTCGTACAACATTGGATTTTTTTTTTTTATCAGGTATCGAATGCATTTGAAGTCAGGACTGCCTTGGAAGTCAATGATGACCGCATTACTGTCGTGACTGCCTTTTTTGACCTTGGGAGGTCGGGCGGGTCGAAATTCCCAAAAGAAGTGTATATTGAATGGGCAGGAGCCTTCCATTTTATGACGAATCCTCTTGTCGTTTACACTGATGACCCAGACTTCTATAAACTAATGAAGGAACTACGACGAGGTCAAGAAACAAATACCAAAATAGTCTTTATACAAAGAAACTCATTATGGGCTTTTCAAAATGAGGGTAGGGTTAGGAAAATCTTATCTCGGCCAGGATATCCAAGATACCGTCGAACCACACGTTTTCCCAGGTATCCTTGTTGCCAGCATGCAAAGTATGATGTCATCGAGAGAGTAGCGAATGCCGACTTTTTTAAAACGAAATTCATCTCCTGGGTTGATATCGGATATTTTCGGCATAGAACATCAAACCGAAGTTTTGAATTAGTCAAATTGCAGAACTTCAACGAATCATGTGTGTTGATGAACCAGGTTTTTCCGAGATCAATGAAGGAAACGCCCGAAAAAATCTTCCTGAAGAATCTAGTATGGGTTGGTGGCGGTCTAGTATTAGGAGAAAGGAGAAAGATAATTCAGTTTGCAAGACTTTTTCGTCGAACTGTCGAGTATTACCTATCAAAGGGTCTGGTCAATACAGACCAACAGGTGATATATGCCGCTTTTTCAGATACTGGAAGAAGCGTCATCAAACCGGAGGTAGAGCTCCAGCTGTTTAAATCAGATTATTGGTTTGGACTAGGTTTCGAAATGATGAAAGAAGATGAAATCAACCATTCTTCCCATTTGTCAAAAACTACAACAACAACAATAATAAACCAAACAAACTATAGCATACACAAAACAAACACACACTCACTCACAAACAAACACACACATATACACACACACGGACACAGAAAAAAACCTAAACAACCATTAACACCACCACCAACAAAACACAAAAGAATCACACACACACACATACAAAAACAAACAAACAGAGAAACAAACAAAGAAACAAACAAACAATCAAAAACACCAAACTTAATCGAAACAAATCCTTGAGAAGTCTTTATTGAAGAGAACTGCTTAAATGATTTTACATCTTTTGAGAGAAGTAGACTCATTTGTATTCTATTATCCACTTTTAGATTCAAAAGCTTGTGTTAGTTAAACAATTTAACGACATTTCCTTTCGGTAAGCTTGAAGAGACGCAACAAAATGCTCTCTTTTTTAGCTAGCAAAGTGTCAGCTTTTTAATCTTAAGTAACAGACAAAATTTTGAGGTCGTCTCAAAGTTCAATCAGTTCAACTTGCCACTTAAGCCGTTAAGTGCATACGCCATAAAAATAGTTCTTTTGTATTTCAGGAATATTGCGAACTCCATTCAAATTGTAGAGAACTCTGTCAAAAGCATGCTGTTCAACCCATTTCCACTCAATTTCCGCTCTCAAGCTCTCTTGAGCATCTAAAAAAAACTTTGGAAAACATTGTTGTCAATGAAGAAAATGCTTGTAACAAGCAATTTCTTCAATGTCCACACTGTTTTCTACTCATCAATGGAAACATTTTCTAAATTCAGTCATGCTTTCTTACAGTACTTTCAGTATTTTGATTAATGATTTTGTGTCAAGTGTTTTCTCCTTTACACACATCTCGTTGCCGTTTTTTTAAAATAAATTTTATATCGTAATCTTGCACAATGATTTATCGTTCAGATAACACAGTAACCTGGGGTGTTTAACCCTTTCCCGTTCAAACTATGGATTTTACGTTGCTGTGATT
The DNA here is from genome assembly GCA_946902895.1 of Fragum fragum. Classification (NCBI taxonomy): domain Eukaryota; kingdom Metazoa; phylum Mollusca; class Bivalvia; order Cardiida; family Cardiidae; genus Fragum; species Fragum fragum. The sequence continues at coordinate 28,557,973 of OX336380.1, forward strand.
TTATACTTGAGAAAACATTCTGGAAAAGAAGAAATTGCTTCTTACAAGCAATTTCTCCTTTTCTCACAATATTTTCTTCCACATTAACTCATTTCGTTTCGAATTGCACCCAACTTTCATTGTTGTCTGCAACCTCTTTCAATTTGGACCAGACTAAAATTTTGCAAAACAGGAAAGGGTTCATGGCTGAACAGCTCTGGTAGGGATAAACTTTTTCACCTGAAGGAATCCTGAAATTTTCGTTAAAATTGTTTGTATACCCTCTATTATTAATTCCGGAATAGGTCCCAAGCCCGCTATGACAGGTTTGCCCGCTATGACAGGTTTGCCGAACAGAAAACGAAAATAAATGTACAAATTATTTTATCAAGAAATAGAATCATTGTTTGATATTCGTATAAGTAGCATTTATATTTCATTTCGTTAACAACAAAAAAATGTAGTTTCACGATTGGCTACGCCACCCGTGAAACTACAGATTTTTGTTCATCCAATTAAAGTTAATCGATCTCACACGGAAAAACAAACAATTATCCTCTATTCATTTGCGGATATTCCCCGGCGGCGGCACACATCTTTCCCGACATTTGTGGATAATCGTAAACCTAAGTGAAATAGGAGCTGGAGGCTAGGAAAGGATGTAATAGTAGTACTGGTGCGAGATATACCAGGAACCCATTGTTAGGTACGCCGCGATATGACTGAAATACTACTAAAAGTGGCGTTAAACCCAATTCAATTAATCAGTCAACCATTTGCAGACATATATTATATTCAATGTTAAGTTACCTGCCATTTCCAGTGTCGGAAACTAACCAATTCGGACGTTGGAATAGAATAACATCAAATCTACAATGCCCTTAAAAAATTTAATGTGATAATTTTAAGAAGAAATGCTGTGATACAAAAAAAATCTTTTCTATTCTGAAATCAGAGTAGTTAAACTACATTTTATACAGTTAGGTACAGCTCGTTGCCGTGTGTTAAGTTTTCCTCTTTAACATTCAAAAGGTTAGCGTATTTTTCGGTAATTCTTTTAGGAAATATCATTTCATTTAATTGAAATGTATTTCATATATGTAACAGTAAAAAGAGGTTCATTTTAACAAAGCCTGGTTATGACTGTTTTAGCCCGTTAATATATTGTCCACAAACACAGGCCCGTCGACGCAGGTATGGCTGTACGGATCATAGTAGTTCCTTCCAGTTCCATCGCAGTCCCTTAACCACTGGCGACCAAACAAGTCACATTGGATATACTGATGATTATTTCCATATACGGCGAAGTACAGGTTATTAGCCTGGATATTGGCGAGGGTGCAGGGTGCTACGTGGATACCGCTAGAGTAGACATAGCCGTTCACATTGGACCCCGGGGACGGCCTTACGGCTGGTATATAACTTGTAGTTTGTACGAATATTGGGTTGTAACCATTACAAGTGTTGACAAGGTTTTCGGAACCGGGAAAGCCGATAGGGACACACGTTCGAGAGTCGTTTAGGAAGACATAGCCGGTTTGACATTCCTGTATGAAGCTTTGGTGGTTGGTGTCGCAGTGGACATATTTGTGGGGATCACAATGGTGTGGGTATAGATATGGCTCGCCCGGATTGTGGTGGACACAGGGGTCGTAGGTTGAGTGTCGTATACACGTGACTAGTGACTGATCCCAGTCCATACCGGACTGACACACACGTTCCCATGGATGGCCCCAGATATCACAGTGGATATACTTTGTAATAGATCCCGGGAACGGAAAGAACATGTTACCTGTGGACAGAAAATTTATCAGAAATGTAGATTCGAAGGGGATGAATATACTTATTTTCTAACAAGAGCAGGAAACGTGTTTCTATATTATGTAGTTCATTTAAGAAAAGCTGTACAAAAAAGTAAAAAAGCTAAAGAAAATGATCAAATTCGGTTTATTGCATTAATCAATCGGGTCGAATTGAGAACATTCAATTATGGAATATAATATCCCTGCTTTCTTACGAATCAATTACAAGCTGTTTGACGCCTCAAGGAAAAAAAGGCTTTAACCCATTACCAGACGGAAAAATTTTAGACTGTAACAAGCAATTTCTTCATTTCCCACAATGTTTTCTTCTGTATTTTTCTTGAGGGGCATTCAAAGCGTCAACGTGTGGGAATGGGTTAAACAACGTGGAAAATGAAGAATTTGCTTGTAAAAAGCAAATTTCTTAATTATAAATAAAGTTTTCTACCCCAAAAGGCCAAGTTTCTTTTTCTTTTTTATAAATTTTATCAACTAAAAATTGTCATCGGTATAGCGTCTTTGAATTTGGACCAGTCTAATTTTTGTCATTTGGTAATTGGTTAAGCATCTTATGAAAAGCTAGTCTTTAAAAAGTTTATGCGTGATTGTTCCAATCATTTGCGACAACAATTCTAAACAGAAAGAAAGGAAACCAGAAGAGGAAAATATTGAAGTTTTTTTTTTAAAAATAACCTATATTCCTTAAATTGCAGATTTTAGTAGGCAGCAAGTCAAAACAACATCAACAACAAAATTATTTTGCCTACTACCTAAAATCTTCAACATTGGCTTGTCAGGGATTGTGCTAGTGTTTGAGTCATTGATTCCTTGACCAATTCTAGGTGCCAAATTTGAACTTGGAAAAGATCAAAACAACAACAAATCAAATCATGAGTACACATTTGAAGGTTTATTGATTTCCATTTATAAACCTATTATAAAGATATGACGTTAGATTTCTTAGGGTCAAAACACAATATTTCAAGGTTTTTGAGGGTCAAAACCGTTTGTTTACCAGTCAAACACGAGCCATGTTTGTAATGTTTTGAAGAGAGTGGGTGCTCACAGGATAGATAAATCCACATCCAAAGCAACAAATTAATCACTGTACCTGAAAGTATAGTTCTCTCTAGTGTATTGATTCCTGATGTTTTGTTTTGAAGAGAAAAAATGCTTAATGGATGTCATGGGTTCGATCCCCAGCGGCGGCATATCCTTTCCGACAGTTGTCTCTCACCGATGGGTGGATAATCGTTAACCTAAGTAGGATAGTAGCTGGAGCCTAGGAAAGGATTTATTTTTAGTACTGGCGTGAGAAATACCAGGAATCCATTGTTAGGTGCTCTAGCCGCCGCGATAAGACTAAAATACTGTTTAAAGTGGCGTAAAGCCCCATTCAATCAATCGATGCTTACACTTCAGGTAGATAAATCTAAAGCAACTATTTAATTGCTATACCTGTAAGTATGTTCTCTTTCGTGATGTTTTATTTTGAAGAGAATAAGCGCTTACACTTCAGGTAAATAAATCTAATGCAACAATCTAACTAATTACAAGACAGTAAAACTTTACACTGGTCAAATTGAAAGGAGTTTAAGACAACAATTTGAAGCTAATGAAGGTTAAGGTTTATTCAGCTATATGAGTAAAACACATATACCTGCAAGTATGTATGGATTCGTGATGTTTATTTTTTAAGAAAATAAGTGCTTACACTTCAGGTAGATAAATCTAAAGCAACAATTTAACCTATACTAGACAGTAAAATTTTACACTGGTCCAAATTGAAAGGGGTTTAAGACAATTTGAAGCTCATGAAATTTAAGTTTTTTTCAGCTTGATGAGTAAAAAACATTGTGAAAAATGAAGAAATTGCCTGGTTCAAGCAAATTCTGCATTTTATACAATGATTATCCAAACATTTTATTTGAGAGAGGCGTCAAAAGGCATCTCTGTTTGGGAATGGGTTAACCCATTCCCACACAGTGACGCTTTAGGACGTCCCTAAAGAAAATCATTTCGGAAAACATTGGGTAAATGGAAGAAATTGCTTGTCACAAGCAATTTCTTCATATTCCGAATTGTTTTCTACTAAGTAAGTGGAAAAAAACTGATATTCCATAAACTTTAGATTGTTGTCTGCGACTGCTTTAAATCTGGACCAGTCTAAGATTTTGTCGTCTGGGAATGGGTTAATTGCTATACCTGCAAGTATGTTCTCTCTTGTGCAAGGGTTCGTAATGTTGGTAGACAGTGAGTTTTTACAGTTAGAAGATACCAATGAACCAGCACCAATACATTGGCTGCAGTCAGCGTTAAAAACCTGAAACGATTGAAACTTTGCTGAACACATGACGAATCACTAGCGACACCCTCTAACTTCTAACGTTTCGGTTAGACTGAGACAGCAAACGAAGCTAGTTTGCAATTGTCCAATCGAAGGCCCCACCGATTTACACCATTGGTCACGCCCATTGACTCCAACAGGAAGTCCAGTTTTGATTTTAATTAAGAGATGAAAAGAATATTTTTTGTTTTCATGGAGGTATGAACCGAAAAAACTAATCACACTGTATGAATACTCGAAGCGGATTCATACATAAGTGTGATTAATTTTTCAGTTCATACCTCCATGAAAACAAAAATATTCTCTTCATTTCTTATAATTCAATAGTATCGAGAGAAAAATAAAAACAAAAAAAAAAAAAAAACACTTTTGATACCTTTTTGTATAGGACTATTTTGTGCGGAAGCATACAAAATTGCTGCGTGCTCAAAATTTTGTTCACGGAGTTATAAATAACTTTTTCGACCAATCAGAATGCCCGTGTTTGATAAGCGAAACTAAATATTAAATTATACGGCGTTGTTTTGCAAAATTAATGGCCAGTATCATGAAACAAAAAAGGAGAATAGTTTGTTGGTAACCTAAATACAGCTTAAATAAACAGTTGAAAACTCATTTTAGGCTAAAGTAATGATTTCATTGGTCGACGGGTTACTTAATTGAAAGCCACGATTGATTAATATAGGGCCAGGAACATAAAAAAGTAAATAAGCTGCAGTAATGACGGTCAAGTCATTGTCGAAGTTCACCACTGAATTTCTGTATAAGTAAATAGTTTGATTATATTCCTAGCGAAATCATCCAATGAAATCTTTGGATTTCCAAGTGTAATAAACTTTGATATCATCACTGGTGATGATATCAACTTTCACTTAGAAAATGGGGGCTATTTTTATTTCCAAAAGGCCGGGTTGCTTCTGGTTAATAGTCATAGCTGAGATTGCAAATTTCACATCTAAAATAAAGAAAGCTTTTGACTAAATCATCTATATAAAAAGTAATCATTATAAGTTTTTAAAGCATAAGCGACTTATTTTACAACTATTCTGTTGGTATAATGGCGAACGAGGTATGGGGGAGAGCGAGGAATGCACGGGGACCTGAGAGCAATGTAAATTCTTAAGGCTTCGAACCAATTGAAAAACAATAGAGGGAATAAGAAGAAATTAACTTTCAGACCTATAAGAGCAAAATAACTAACCGTTTCGTTAAGAACTTGTTTTAAACAATAACGAACCCGATTGTCTGCGTTATCACTGATTGGCCCTCCGATTGCGTGATTTTCCGTAACTCCAAATATCATACCAGACCCCGAATACTGATGACATTGCAGTTAAATCCTTTAATCCTTTTAAAGCCATGTGGTTACAGGGAACTAATACAGTTTCCCGCCATCTGTCACATTTTGTATAGGGAAAGTCCGGGCATGTAAACAAAGATCAAGGTGACCTCTGATTGGTCCATAAAATATCAAGACGAAATCTAACGATTTGATCCGATGGAATGATACTCTTTTAATAACTTAGGAGCAAAAAGGATAACTTTTTAATGCATTTCGGCCCTTGAGGGGCGGTTTCTTTACCCTAGGGTTGTTTTCGAAAAATGAAGTAAAACTAGCTGCGCGAAGAGGGTTATCTTAAAAATGACGTCATAACTCATTGATAAAAGGGATCATGCCATATCACAATTCAGTTATTTTGACGGATGAATGATTGTTCTTGAATTTGATATATGGTTTGACTCCCTTGCAATTTTTGGGGATGAGCTATTTGCTATTTTCTTATAATGGTCGCCTATGGAAAACGGAATAGTTCCCTGTAACCATGTCCTCTTTGAAAGGCAACCCAAGATGGCGACCAGAAATTATTGAATTCGTTGATATAAATGCGCACGGTTCCTAGGGGCCGAAGATAACGAATATGATAGAAATAAAAAGTTAACGATTGAAAAATTAAAGCTGTTTCGATTATACAAAACAGAATAATTATCTAGTTATTTTTGATATGAAAAAATCTCTCACTTGAATTCGTTGTTATGCATTTGAAAAACTCACCCTTCGGACTCGTTTTTGAACGCCTAACAACGCGTTCTCGTGAGAGATGTGTCATGTCAACAATAATCAGTCAAGTATCCTGTACTGCTGGGTAAATTTAATTCTTTGTTTGACGTCGGCGATCCGTTGAATTTACAATGTAACGATTTTTAACCCTGTTTACCAATCAAAATGTTGTCTTTCTTTGCATATAAAGTTGTTCTGTTAAACGATTGATTTAACATGGTTGGACTTTCCTTTCCACTATACACAAATCGCTTAAAAATCCTAGCGGGAAATTGCAGTGATTTTTAGGAATTGCGAATATACAACAGTTTCAGAATTTGAAAATCGTTTTCACCAAGACAAGTAAAGATGCTGATTTTCTCAAAATATTAAAAGGCGTTTCTGTAAGCCTTTAATGGAATTGTGTTACATTCCACTAACAATAAAGGAAAAGAAATATTTCCATTCACACAAAATTCGTAATAGTCCCATATCTCTTGCCTAATTCCCTATGTCCTGTGTTGACAAAATGACCACAAAGTTTTGCATGCTGAGGTATAAGAATATTTTCCATTTTCTGAAATATTAATTGTCATGGAGTTGTCATGGAAACAGAGAATATCCCCTTTTTGGTCGAATGACTATTGTCATGGAGTTGTCATGGAAACAGAGAATATCCCCTTTTTGGTCGAATGACTATTGTCATGGAGTTGTCATGGAAACAGAGAATATCCCCTTTTTGGTCGAATGACTATTGTCATGGAGTTGTCATGGAAACAGTGAATGTCCCCCTTTTTTCCCAATGACCTTTTCTGGACTATTTTTTCAAAGGTTTACGACCACATTGACATGAAATAATGTCGTCTTTATTAAACGAAGATTGCTATCTTCTTAAAATAACAACAACATCATCAACAACAGCAAAAGATGTCTTTCTTCTTAAAACACAAAAAAGATCTTTTTTCTCTTTTTTTTTCCTTCAGATGAAAATGCAACATTTTGTCGGTGTTGAAAATATCCAATGATTGCAATATGACCTTTGACCCCATTAAGTTACGCTGCCATTTGAAAAAGGTGTGGAAATTTTTGTAAAATTTGTCAGTTATACAAAGATACCTTTCTTACCCAGATGCTTCCTGGTATCATAAATACTTTACTGGGGCTTTGACATATCTTGTCCAAGGACATATTTAACCCGAATCTGCAACCTTCGACGACTCACAAATTACATGTCGATCGCCCCGACTAATGAGCCATTCAGGATCAGAGAAACAATTTATGAACAACTAGATGACGTCTTAACCCATTCCCACACAACAAAATTTTAGACTGGTCTAAATTGAGAGATGCTGCAGAAGACAATTTCAAGTTGATGGGATTTTAATTTTTTTCATCTTTTTGGATAAAAAACATTGTGTACAATGAAGAAATTGCTTGTAACAAGCAATTTCTTCATTGTCCACAATGTTTTCCAAAGCCTTTTTCTGGAGATGCGTAAAAAGGAGGGCTTGAGTGGGAATGGGTTAATTCGATGGATGATTACTAAATAGCATGTTTTACAGATGTCAGATTTTCTCTTTATTTTTTCTTCCATAGCACTTTCGCTGATCTAAGTATTCGAACTTTATTATCTAAGTATTTGGACATTAGGATTATGTTGGAAATAGTATGTCTAATGGAATTTTACCAAGTTTCCATGACAACGAATCAGAAACGGCATTAAAGTAGGACAAAGGGTCGATCAAATTTTCACCAAGACCGATTTTGGACAAGAACGGACGCAATTATTGCCTATACTTTGAGGGGAAAACATAACATAAAAAGTTTAAGGCAAAACTCCATAATCTTTTAGAATTTGAATATCTTGAGTTATTATTTTTAAATAAAAAAATATTGAATTTAATCAGCTAAAGCTGAAAAAGTAAATTAGAAAACAGTGAATTTGGAAAGGAATAAGCTTTCAGGTAAATACGAATTAACGAGTCACACGGGAAAAAATAACAATACGTTTTCAAAGTAACACTGAGGATGAACACATTGAACCAAATCAATAACTGACCAATCGCTGGCCCTGCCCGCCCACTTACTTCGTTAGCCCCGCCTAATAACTCCGACAGGAAGTCCCGCTTCGATTTTAAAAGGCGTTATTTCTCAACTCTAATGGCAAGTAGCGTGTTACAAATAATTAGAATAGTTGGTTGGCGATGTAAACGTCGTAATCACAGCTTTAATAAGCTGTAGTTACGACGTTTAAGCCGCACAACCAACAAAATTGATTCACCAAAATGGCGACCAATTTCGGAGTTCAAACTGAACTTCGAATCTAAATGAATGATTTCATTGGTCGAATGGTTAATTGATTGACAGTCGAGATCGTTCAATTAGGTCAGGCGTGAAGAAAGTTTTCTTGCTTATTTTTCATTAGATTTTAGTAAGCCATTTGAAAACCTTAAATACTGACCTCTCCCGGTGGACACAGCACTACGTAAACTTTCCCGGACAGATCACACATCAAAAACTTGCTACTGTCGTACGGATGGGGGAATCGAAGTTTATTGGCCAGAATGTTTTCCTTGGTACACGGGTCAACGAAGTTCCATTTTTCTGAAAAATATGAAAGTCCAAGTGGCACTTTTACCCGTTTCCAAACGACAAAACGTAAGACTGGTCAAAATTCGAAAAATTTTGAAATGTTGTAATTTTTCGTCTGTTGGGATAGAAAGCATTGTGAGAAATGAAGAAATTGCTTGTTACAATATTCTTCTTCGGAGGCGTTAAAAGCGGCATTGTTTGGGAATGGCTAAGCTCAAATGTTTACTTGTCGAACATTATCCCCATTAGAGTTTGAATTGAAAACGCGACTGTTTTACTTGTGGAAAATCATCGATATTAGACCATGAATTCAAAAAGTGACCGCTCTATTTTTATAAAATCATCTGCATTAGAGCATGAATTAAAAAAAGTTACCGTTTTATTTGTACAAAACTATCCGCCTTAGAGTATGAATTAAGAAAGTGACCATTTAATTTGAAGAAAATCATCCGAATTAGACAACGAAATAAAAAAGTGACGGTTTTACTTGTAGACAATGATCCGCATTAGACCACGAATTCAAAAACTAAGCGTTTTATTTGTACAAAATCATCCACCTTAGAGTATGAATTTTAGAAAGTGACAGTTTTATTTGTAGATAATCATCTGCATTAAATTATGAGTTAAAAAAAGTGACCGTTTCATTTGTAGAAAGATCATCCTCATTAGACCATGAATTAAATAAGTGACCGTTTCATTTGTAGAAAACCATCCGCATTAGAGTATGAACTTAAAAAAGGTGACCATTTAATTTGTAGAAAACCATCCGCATTAGAGTATGAACTTAAAAAAGTGACCGTTTAGTTTGTAGAAAACCATCCGCATTAGAGTATGATTTTAAAAAAGTGACCGTTTACTTTGTAGAAAACCATCCGCATTAGAGTATGATTTTAAAAAAGTGACGGTTTCATTTGTAAAAAAGGGGTGGGGTAACGACTCATCTTGTTACGAACAATTCCTCATTTATGACTTTGTTGTTTTCGACGATATAATGTAACCAGACTTGTGTTCTTTTCGTCGAAATTCTTCAGATTTGATTTTTAAAATAATGAGTTCTTTAGATTAAGATTTCTTAGCCGCTAAATAAGAATTATCAGAATTCCTTACGAATAGTTTCGGTATACTAAGCATTGGCTTAAACGAGTAGCCTTGACAACGTCGAATATTTCAATTCAAAATAACAATAAACATTCCCCCAGACAACTAAAAAAATCTTATTTAGAGATGCGTAAGATTCGAATAAAGATTTTCACATAAAGCGTTCTTGCGATTAAGATTTGTAAGCCTCCAAACAAGAATTTTAAGAATTCTTAATGCGGAATTTAACCGTGCAAGGTATTGACTTGATTGTGTAGCCGTGACGACTTCGAATGTTTATTTCAAAAGAACAAAAACCGTTCTTTTGGACACCTAAAAATCATATTTGGTGGGATTTTTCACCTCGACGAAAAGAATGCACCTCTGATCGCATAGCATAGATGATCGCTGCTGTCAGTCAAAGGATCGATCCACCAATCAAATCATTCATTGGGACAAGAAATGACTTTGAAGTTCGACACTGGCCAATATTTCAATACATATTTTCGTTTGTTTGGCGACTTAAATGTCATAACTATAGCTAATTCAAGCTTTAGTTACGACGTTTAGGTCTCCAACAAACAATTTTATTTCTTTTATTTTACTTGGTACTGGGCATAAATTTTGCAAAATAAAGCCGTTTAAAACTGAAGGGGGAACTTCTTTTATCGGAACTGAGCAATCCGCCACTCAAGTGTCAGGAAATAGTTTTCCAAATAACATTACGGTAGAATCACAACTGACCAATCGCGGCTGTCATTAAAAAAAATCAGCCGACAAACGAAATCATTCATTTAGACTGGAATTTCAGTTTGAAATCCGACATTTTGGTGAGTATTTTGTTGGTTTAGCGACGTAAACGTCATAACTAAAGCTTATTCAAGCTATAGTTACGACATTTAGGTCGCAGACAAACCATTTTACTTATTTGTAACATTATTCTTGTCATAAATGTTGCAAAATAACGCCGTTAAAAATCGAAACGGAACTTCCTGTCGGAGTTAATGGGCGGTGCCAAAAAAAGTAATTGGTTGCGATTGGTTAATTTACCATTTTATTTAAAAAAAGGCACTTATGTACTACATTTACCCTCGCACCCCAAAACAAAACAAAACAACAACAACATCAACAAAAAACAATAACACATCAAAAAGAAGTACCTGTACAGTTGAAGTAGGACGAGTCACAAGGAATCTGGTGGTTGTTTTGGTAACATCGCACCTCCACCGCTGAAATAAATTCAAACTTTTGAGGCAAGAGATATTTCTATTTTTTTTACTCAAAAAAATTTCTACTTGTAAAACCCCTACCATTCGGACAAATCGTACGCTTTAAAATTATGCCATGTTTTAAACGAAGGATAAAATTGAAAAAACAGGCAAAAACTCAGTGAAATATCATTGGATCGAAACCAAATCGATAGCTTTATCTCCGTTTCATATTCTACTAATGTTGGATAAGAAATGAGCGAAAAAGAAATTCTATTCAAAGGATCTTAGCTATGTGAAAAAAATAAAGAACGTAGCCGAAAAGAGAATGTTTGTTTCAGTGTAAGATCGACCTTTCTTTCAAGATGATGCAAAGTAAAAAGGATGCGACCAAGATAGTAAATCAATATCTGCAATTGATCCTCAGTCTTTCTGTGACATTATTCCAAAGTAAAGCGAGAAAATGGCGGCAACCAAGATAGGAAATGCATATCTATTCTTTATTCTGAGTCTATCTGTGATATTATTCCAAAGTAAAGCGAGAAAATGGCGGCAACCAAGATAGGAAATGCATGACTACTCTTGACTCTGATTCTATCGGAGACATTATTCCTAAATTAAGCGTGAAAACTGAGTCAATCAAGATAGGAAATGCATATCTACTCTTGATTCTGAGTCTATCCGTAACATCATTTCAAAATTAAGCTAGAAAATTGCATCAACCAAGATGGGTAATGCATTATCTACTCTTGATACTGGGTCAATCTGTGATTAAGCGAGTAAATTGCGGCAACCAAAATATGAAATGCATACTATCTACTCTTGATTCTGACTCAATCCGTGACAATGCTCAAAACTTTAGCGAGTAAATTGCGGCAACCCAGATAGGGAATGCATATCTATTCTTGATTCTGAGTCTATCTGTGACAATAATCCTAACTTTAGCGAGTGAATTGTGGCAACTAAGATAGGGAATGCATATCTATTCTTGATTCTGAGTCTATCTGTGAAATTATTCCAAAGTGTAGTGAGAAAATGTCGGTGACCTAGATAGAGAATGCATGTCTACTCTTGATTCTGAGTCTATCTGTATTCCGACGTCTGGCGAGAAAATGAGCAAGAAGGAAATTTATCGAAGGCAATTATTTCTGTACACATATTTCCTTGATAATGCGCCAATTTATGAAGTTTGAATATAATCCACCCCGGAGACGAAGAAACAATTAGAGGACAATAAAAGTTAAGGACAAATTTATTGTTCGAATGGGGTTTAACACCACTTTTAACAGTATTTCAGTCATATTTCGCCGACTGGAGCACATAACCGTGGATTATTGGTCTTTCTAACATCAGTTCTACCACTACATCCTTTCCGAGCCTCTATAGCTGCTCATCCCACCAAGAGAGTAATATAAGAATCGGGTCGTGAAATTATCACGAAAACTCGAAACTAAGAACGACAGTTGCCGATTCAGATCCAATTAATTAATTACCAGTGTTCGTGCAATCTCCTCCACACAATGTAACCGAAGCTCGGCAATTTGCACTTCGGTTGTTTCCTTGGTTGTCTTTGAAATTGATGTACAGATTCGAGCCTAGAAAAAAAAAAAAAAAAAAAAAAGGAAAGTAGATTTTAAATACCGAAAATAATAACACTTAAATATGTGACCCCTTATCTAGCATATCGTCGTAGGGCGAGCAAATTGTCGTAACTATAGTTACGACAATTTTCTCGCCCTATGGCGATATGACTCTTTGTTGATATGTTACTGTATGAGATATAAACAGAGGTTGTATAATGACAGATCGCTGACCACACCCACTGACCACACCCACTGACCTCCGACTAGGCGCCTGGACTTAAATATTAAACGTGGTTAGTTTACAAAATATTTGGTCAGAGGCAAAGGCATTAAGTCCCCAAACCAACGAAAAAGTTTGACATAATTGTCGGAGTTCATCATACACTTCCGGTTCAAATGAATGATTTGATTGGCAAATCTACATTTAAATGGCACAGCCTATCAATCATTAACAATGAGCACGGGATATCTTAATGAGCAGGAGTACAGGGGCTCTTACCGTCAACCGCCGATATTGTACAGGCCTACCTCGAACAAAAAAGTGTTTTGTATAACGTTGGTTAGCATGGTTGACTCGTCATCTTATTGTTGCGAGTTCGAGTCCCAGCGGAAGCGGCTAGTGTATTTGCATAGGACACTTTTCAGGGCAAAGTCCTAGTCTATCGAGCTGTGCAAATGCCTTACAGTGGATAGAATTGACGAATGCTGGCCCCGCCCACTTACTCCTTTTGCCACACCCACTGACTCCGACAGGAAGTCTCGCTTCGATTTTAAACGGCGTTATTTTGCATAATTTATGGTCAGTAGCATGTAACAAAAACTTAGAATGGTTGGTAGGCGAGCGACCTAAATGTCGTAACTACAGCTTGAATAAGCTGTAGTTACGACGTTTAAGTCGCCAAACAACTAAAATACTTCACACAAATGGCAGAAAATTTGGTGTTTAAATCTCAATTCCGGGCTCATTGAGTTATTTGATTGGTCGATACATTTTTTGATTGACAGCCGCGGTTGGTCAATTCCTCTCTAGTGCGCATTGTAACATCAGGAATGTGTTAGGACAACGAAGGCAAAAACTGGTTCGTCTATTCATCGTGTAAATTCTTGTAAAATAAATGGAAAAATGAAGATAAATATGTAATATTATTTCATAAAACCCCAATAAAGCCATTCATTTGTGATCAAACAAATGGTTGTATTTATCAAAAGAAAAAAACAAATTTACTAGATATAAGATTTATTTCATTTTTCTGATAAAAAGCAATTTTTGCCGAAAGACTGAAAAAAAAGAGTGATTATGTATAATGTTTTAACAGTTCCCCGGTGATTATTATGTGATTTTATCTTTTTTGTAAATTTTCTCTCCAGATTCATTTTACCTGTTTGGCTGAAATAGGTTTCTGTCACATTATTCTTGTTGGAGGCCAGGGTATTCTGTATATTCTGGTATTGGGCTGAATTTGGATATGGGTTGTTGAAAGAGGAGTAGACAGTCATGCCACCGCAAGATATCGACGTCTGGTAAATAACAATAAACATGAAATAAGTTACACAGGCTTGAAAAAAAAATCATATACATGAAACAATTGAACAATCGCGGGCGTCAATAAAAATAATCAGTCGACCAATAAAGTCACTTCGACATTGACTGCTATTTATGTGGAGCATATTTGTTGGTTTGGCGACTTTAACGGCGTGACTACAGCTTATTCAAGTTTAGGTCGCCAACCAACCTTTCTACTTTTTGTTACATGCTACTGGCCATAAATTTTGCAAAATAAAGCCGTTAAATATCGAAGCGAAATTTCCTGTTTGAGTCAAAGGAGTAAGTGGGTAGGGACAGCGTCTAGTCATTTCTAGACCTAGGTCAAATTTTGCGATTCGTGCCGGCTAACCAGGGCCGGAATAATTTGCTTTTGGCAGATTTTCGTATTTTTGCTAATGCCTAGACTTTAAGTGACAATATATTGCGTGTCTATGTTGGATTCAATTGCTCTGTCTAATTATTTCGACTTTAACCACGGATCAAAATTTAAATTTCAGTTTGGCAATTGTAATTTAGGTGCCGAAAAGAGTCATATACATTCTATTTTAATTCTGAATCACCTAACTTCATTGATATAGCTAGTTTTGTAAGGCGTTTATAACGGAATTGTCCAGACGGAGATGCGGAGTAACTTACGGAGAATCGAACGGATTTCTACGGCGATCCCATATCAATGGCTTAAGGTAAAAACATAGTATAGTTCTAGACCTATGCTTTGTTTTTGCTCTAAGCCATCGATATGCAAAATTAACAATTATTATTTTCACTCGAGTATATTTTTTTTGAAAACCGAAACAATTCGTGGAAAATTCGGTGTTTGGCAAATATGATTCTGTTTGTGATTTTATTACAAACAATATGGTAATTTGAAATGAACAGATATACATGTACATGGGATATTCGATAGAACAATTTGAGCTTCCATCAAGTATCTATAGAAAGATCCATAAACAACACCAGAGATACGGTATTATAGTATTTCGTATTTGCTCGGGCTGCGAATGAAAATTTTCGAAGATCGAGAGGAATATCGAATTGTTCCGCTGCATCGATAAGAAAATACAAGGAGTCGGATCAATATTATTATAGTAACTATCAAATGATCTACGGCCCGAGAGTCTAAAAACCTGCTGAATATTATTTATATTAAACGGCTGATATTATACTAGTATAATACCCATGCAAATTAATTCGAAGCCTAAGGTAACCAATTGGTGTTACCATCGGAATAACTTCACAACGCTAGTAATGGCATTTTGCAAACGGCGAAAATGTTTCGCGGAATAAAATATATCGATGAATTCTATAATTGTTTTAGTGATTTTCTGAGATATGAGCTAATGACTTTCTTTTGACCTCAAAGGACCTAAATTCTCCCTTGTCCAAGATTTTACCAAGACAAAGATTATTTCAGGTTGTTTGGACTAAAAGACCTCTAGAGTGTATAAAAGGGTTTTCTAAAAATTGACCTCGTGACCTAGTTTTTAAACCCGACGTGACCAAATCTCGAAATTGTTAAAAGATTTCTCCAAGATAAAGATTTCAGGTTAATTGAGCAAAAGCTATGGATTCTAGTGTGTCTATACTACCCAAAATGTTGCCGTCTGGTAAAGGGATAACTGGAAAAAATATGCGCACAATCACTTACGTTTGAGAAAACCTATGTGTTTCGAGTTTTAGTAAATATTACCTGTAGAGTGACGCCATGACCGGAGGGCCCCACCATGGGAGGGCAGTGGCTTAGTCTGCAAGAGTAGGTTTGGTTAATTTGTAGAAGAACCGGTGCTGAAACGAGAACATAAAAGGTATGTGACCTGCCTGGAGAAAATGGACCTACAGGGGTTTTTCACAAAATTATTACAAAAATAAAACAAAAAACCAGACCAGGAGAGTTCAACCTGAGATGGTATTACGAAAAGAACAATACCTTACAGGTCGCATATTCCTATTTCAAAGCTCTAGAATAAACCTAGGTTTTAGAATAGTTTTATTGGTTCTTGTAAGGCAAATTGTGTAAAAACCAATGAAAAATCATTTTGTTGTCCACTAGTCCTGTCTGATGAATTAGGTATCTACATCTTTTACATTCTATGAGGTTTGATAGAATACATAAACGATTTACTGAAGACTGTTCCACATTAGGTAGAAAAAATATTACAGACTGGGTTCGTGTGATTATATCAAGATGAAGAGGTGTTGTTAAGTCTTTCCTCGTCTTTTTTATCTGTAACTTACCAATGCAAGTCGCTTGTTGTATTTCCTCTACCATAAACTTGATTTCCTCATAATTAACCGCCTTGTATACATGCGTACAGGAAGGATTCGATGAGATCGTGTGAAGCTCATTATCGTGGATCGATTGGCCAACTCCTAGGGTGAACGTAATGATACCGTTATAGTGTGCTACATTGGCCGAGTTCTTGGTGTTAATAGAGTCATCGGAATCTCCATCAGTGATTACAATCATGACCTTGACGACGTTAGCGCGTGCTCCGTTAGCCGTATTGAACACCCTCTTTACTGCCTGGTCAATGGCGTTAGCTGTGTTTGTGCCGCCGGGATTATAACGGATTTTGTCAATAGCGGTAATGAGACTAGACTGGGAACTGAAATGATGAAGTAAGCACGTGTAATATATGGAGGCAATGTAGTTATCACAAAAATGCATTGACCAATTATCATACGATCTAGCTTTTGGACGCCCCTCAGGTTACAGATTTAAGAAAAAATAATGGGGAAAATGTAGAAAGTGCATGTAACAATCAGAATCTGTATTTTCCACATTTTTTACTACTCAGAGGTCCGAAAGAAATATGAATGACACATTATTTTTTATACAAGGGAAAGGTGCATTAAATTACATATATGGATTATTGCATCAATCTCAATTGATTCCGTGTTGTTTATGATTCGATCCTTATGAGTGCAATTGTAACATGATTAAATCACGACTTTTTACGCCACTTTACAATTAAAGATTTTTTTCTTTCTGTAGGATAATTTTGGTGGCTTATTGTAAAGGAAGGGATGGCAGCTCTAGCAAGATTAGCTGTATTTTTGACTATCAATTTGTCTTCCTTTTTATCATTTCCTTAAATTAAGCTAGCTCATATTTATATTCTTATTATAATATCTTCTCGTTAATATGTAGAAATGACCTCATATAAAAATGTTTCAAATACTTTGAAATATAATCCAACGACGATGGCGTGTTACCTTACGACGATCGAGATCATAATGCAGGCTAAAAAGTTTAAGCTTTCAACCTTGTATTCCTAGAAGGTACCGATAGATACTAACGTGTTATAACAACACGGTCGCCAATGCTGTAATTCATCTTAGCTTTTTTGTTAAAAAGTGACATTTTTGTCCCTAGTGAAATATGTAAAGATGTACAACTTATATTGAATGATCTATGGCCAATCTTCTCTATACCTGTATAGACAAAATTGACCTTCAAACACCCATTAGAACTTGTACATCTATAAATATTCAAGTTAAACGGGTTTTTGAGACTCACAGGTTCTAGTTGATCTATACAAGCATGGCTGCCTATATAAACAATATACTTACTGATGGTTATTCAGGTAGAACTCTACTCTCGCGCTACTCGAGTACGAGACTACGGCAACCTGGGTCTGGACTGGTCCGATTGGAAAACCTTGAACCACCTTTATCAAAGAAGATATGCGGTTTTAAACTGACCAATTGCGACTATCAATCAAGGAATCAACAGAACAATTAAATTATCTAGACAAGAATGGTGATATGAACTTCGACATTGGCTGCTATTTGTGTAAAAACATTTTTGTTGGTTTGGAGACTTAAATTTCGTAACCAAAGTCTCTTCAAGCTGAAGTTTCGACTTTTCGTTCTGCAAACCAACCATTATACTTTTTCTTGTTATATGCTACTGGTCATAAATGTTGTAAAATAACACCGTTAATTATCGAAGCAGAACTTTCTAGCGAAGTCAATGGGCAGGGCTAACGGGACCAGCGATTGGTCAATTTACACATAGACAAAGCTGATTTCAGTCCAATTTCAATCCAATTGACGACTCACGGCTGTCGATGCAATAAGGAATCGACCAATCATTTTCTTTTTCATTTAGACCAAGTGATTTACAACATTGGCCGTCATAGATGTGACTCATTATTGTTTGGTTAGCGAATAGAATTTCATAAATAAAGCTCAGGTCGCCAACCAACCATTTTACCTTTTTGTTACATGTTACTGGCAACGAATTTCGCAATATTACACCGGAGCCAAGTGGGCAGGGCCAGTTATTCAGTAGTTTAACGACGAAAGAAATATTTCTTTTGATGTTTTTGTTCGCCAGGGAAGAAACTATTTGTGACAAAAACAAAACAAACAACAACAACAACACAAAAAAAAAAAAATAAAAATAAAAAATAATGATAATAAAAAAAAAAAAAAAAAAAAAAAAAAAAAAAAAAAAAACACACCCAAACTTATTGCAATTGAATTCTTTTCAAATGATCGAAGGTTTCTCCAAACTTACCTCTGACTTTTGAGCTTCGCCGTTTTCTAAGCTATCCCTCTTTTGCAAAACGAGGGATAGCTTGGTAAACAGCGAAACCAAAAATATTTTTGAGTACTCTGTTACAGAGTATTTTCGTTTCAATTGTTAACTAGTTTTAAAACGATGCAGACTTCTTCAGTATCTGACATTTTATGCGTTCGTGCCTTTAGTTGGATAAATAATTATTTTTCCACTATGGTTGACATAAACAGTGGATCCTACTGTAGTTGGTGTTTTTGATATTGTTTAATCTTTTTAACAATAAATCGTCAAGCGACCAAATCTCGGATGTGCGAATTGATAATTTTAAAAATGCTGCATTTTAGATGTTACATGTATCTACAATGAACGAGACTAAATTCCGCACGACACCGTCGAATTTTAAAGCAAAATTAAACAGGTTTAAATAACTTGGTAAACCGGTGGATGAATAATAGATGTGATAGTGATAGTTACAGAAGTGATAAGTCCGAATTTAAATCCTCAGATTAGACAACAAATTTCAAAATTAAAACGGAAAGTAGTACAGATACAGAATATGGCTTTCTAACAAATGCATTTGCTTTTTATTCGGAAAATATCATTCAAGAAATTTATGATATGGCGGTAGACGAAATTAAAATGAAATTAAAAAAAAAATAATAGAGTTGAGGTTATACATTTGCAAAATACCGTGTCAAATTTATTGAATTAAGTTGTGAGGCTTCAAGGTCATAAACTAATGCTGATAGGTTAATGGTGATGTACATAGTTTATATTATCGCTTGAGGCTATATTTCGGATTTCAACAAGTGCCTTTATCAAGTTTGTTAGTATTCACTAGTATGTCACTTGGTATCAACGATTGATGATTTTGTGATGAAGCTCGTGTTATATGTAGATGTATTTCACAGCAGGTCGCGATAGTTGGGTAGTTTTAGGACTAGTTGTGGAAATACTTCCACATACGTTATTCTGCGTCTAAACGGTCTTTAAAATCAAAGCGACGCAAGTAATGGTAATCCGATGAACAATGGCGATGTTGATTGGTACAACGACTGATGTATATTGTATAAAAACGAATAGATACATAAACTATGATATGCGAATTAGGTTTTTATTACGTGTATTGTTATTACAATTGTATTTCAGTTGCACAATATATATATATATGAGCCTATGCGGGACATTTCCAACCATTTCGCATGTGCGTGACTCACAATCATTGAGCACCCTGGACAGCCTATCGGGGCAATTATAACATTCGCTGATTGTTTAAAGAAGCTTTGGGTCAATTTTATCTACAGAGCGCAGAGTGAAGACTCTGATCAGATTGTGCGACTCTCATCAGACTGTGCGGATGCACAGGCTGATCTGAGTCTTTACTTGGCGCACATGTGAAATGGTTTGAAATGTCACGCATGCGCTCATATATATGTAATGAAAAACAAATCTGAATCATTTTAGATATGTGCAAAAGAAATAAGCAGTACATATAAAGCGTGATGAAGAAGGAGGAATGTAACGGTATTGTTTTTGGCATGATAAGTAATGTATTGATGATCTCTTTTAACATTATGTAATAGTAAATGTTGAAGACTAACCGTCCAGTGACCAGTGCACGACCAGTCACGTTACTATACTCTGTAAAATTTGAAGACGTTTAAGATGTTTATTTCCTCCTGAAACAGAGCTGTCTAGAGTTGGTCGAGAAGTTGACTGAACGTAGTTAACTATTCTATCGACTTGTGACCTTTAAATATATTGTGAGATATGACCAATCGATGCAGGAATTCTGTATGTGGATGTTGATTTTGACACTGACCATGAGCTGTGACCATGCGACCACGACTTTGTGGTCACATGACCATGAAATATATCATGACTTAGAGAACAGCCGAGCGGGGTTATCTTTGGATAAATTCTCGCGGCGCATCCATCTTTATATGTGGCTTAGTTAAACTTTGGTTTGCCACTGATCACTTTAGGACTTAAAAATAAAAAAGTTAAAATTCATCAAATAAAACATTATTCAGTAAGAAACTTTAAGTCAGTTATTTATTGTCTTCATCCTAGAAAGACCCTTTATCTATTCCATGAAAGTGTAACAGTTCGCATTACCGATCAATAGCTCGAGCAAGCTAGAATCGTCCGTACCGGATGGCCAGCTCGATCCCCGGAACGAAATCCAATAGAACATGTTATAGACATCTGTTTCATCTCGCCACGTGCACCCAGTATCTGTAGAGGAAATCTAACAGGCTCTTCAGGAAAAAAGGGATCAAATACCACAATATAACATCAGAGGGCTTATCAGCAGTATGGGTATGCATCGTCAGGGGGTAACAGAAGCACGGGGACACCACACGCACCATGCATAAAACTTCTATTTTTTTTAAATACTCGATTGCTTTATTTTCATTATAGCATCGAACATGTTGGCTCTTTACCATTACGTCCTTCCTGTAAGACTTACTCTCAAATTAGCAACGAAAATCCCAATACCTAAAACACACAGTTCTAGGATATTTATATATATAAAAGTTGGGAGACTTGCGACATTTCTAAAAAGTTGCATTCTTTAGGGTTCCGTAGTTTTTAGACAAGTTTGATATAAAATCTAATTGGTGCTTACCCTTTTCATAAAATTCTTTGCTCTCTGAAGGTCATCTGTACTTAAACTGGAAGACGTATCAAGTACCATAACAAGGTCTATTTGCTGCTTTGGGTGACAGCCTAAAGTAAATGGAAATAAATAAGGAATATTTTGTTATAGTCGTGATACAAAGCCTTATATTAGATTCAAGCCACTTTAGAAAACTTGGATATTTCATGATAAATATCGTGTGACAATTTTTCCTATGGGGCGAGAATCAAGTGCAAGGTTTCACCAATAAAACATAGTATTTATTTATTGTGTAATAACGAATTTTGGCTATAGAAGAAGTAAACGAAGTTTGTCTAAAACCAATCCTTTTTAAAATCATAATAACGTTAATCTTGGCGGCAAAATGACGTCAACTTACCATTGTACATGTATAATAAGGACCTTTTTCTTCTGTGAAGTTCGTTTTTGTCCGTGTGCAATGAATGTATCTTATAAGGAAATTCAGTGGGTATACAATAAATGGTATATGTACTTGCAGTATCTGTCATGAGATTTTCTTTGGGATTAGCAGATCTTAAATAAGTACTAACCCAGTCTAGAAACAGCAAAACTTATCGAGCGAGCACCACTTTCTATTATAGACGAGGATACAGTCATATAGTTTCAGAGAAAATCGAGCGACAAATTGTTTTTCTGTCGGACAATTTCAAAATCATTCGAAATACATCAACAAAGCAAAAGTCCGTGTGATTAGCTGACAAATTTTAAAAAATGAATCTAAAAATATATAAAACAGGGATATTCACAATTAAAGTTCAATGTAGAAAACAAGACAGGATAGTTATGTGTGTTTCCTGTTCAATTCCCCTTTTCGTCCCTGTGAATTTATATTCTTTTCCCCTAATATTTCTACCTTACTTATTGATTATTTTTCAAATTAGATCAACTTTAAATGTTCTTCTGCAGAACCCTTAAATTTGGGCAGGTCTAAAATTTTGCAAAACAGGAAAGAGTTGAGCTAGCATGTAGAAAACGTGTAAAATAAATATTTTACAAAAAAATAAAAACAACAATGAAAAAGAAAAAAAAAACTACGTGTAAACTTCCTGTTTCGTAACATAACCTTGATAGACCCAAAGCCTAGTTCTGGAAACCTGAACGAGTAATCATTTTGACAAGATTTGATAACGAAATGCTACATCTCATACATATGTTGTTTTCTATAGCTTGGCTGAGATATGAAGGTTTATACTTTGAATACCAAATATTGAATTCGCACGATTTGTCATGGAAACAAACATTCCCATCAAATTTGGAGAAAATCGAGTAAAAAGTATAATTTCCTGCTATTTGACGTAGTGACCTTGGTTTTGACCTTAATCAGCCGCTAATTAGACTTTTCCAAGATTCCATGTGGAACTGGATTCTAAGATTCGTTTTCAAGGGCACATACATAAGGCGTACATGTAGCCCAAGATTTCTCTAACATTCCAGCTATTGACAAGTTTTAATCCAAAGTGACACGGAATCCAACTTTTACAGGATCCTTAACAGGATAACAGTTTGTCAAAGTTTGAAAATATTTGTACCAAACATAGAACTTTTTCAGTGAAACAATTTTTGCTGTCTTTTCCTACGATCTGACCTTGTGACCTAGCTTTAGACCCATTTAGAACACATTGACCTAATCTAAGGTGTTAACCCATTCCCACACGATGACTCTTTTAAACACCCTAGATATGAAAGCTTTAGAAAACATTGTGGAGAATGAAGAAATTGCTTGCTACAAGCAATTTCTTCATTATCCACAATGTTTTCTTCCCTAAAAGTCAAATTTATTGAAGATTCTATCAACTTAAAATTGTCGTCTGCAACTTCTTTGAAATTTGGACTGGTCCAAAATTTTATTGAGTGGGAATAGGTTAAGACAGAGGAACCGTATTGTGCCATTTAAAAATCGGTCCGACATCGGGATCCTCGATTTCGCCGAACGTTCTATTTTTTGTTCTATTGACGATTTTAACTATCATTATCATCCGTTGACAATTGACAAATCGCTGGCCACGCCCACTGACTTTGACAGAAAGTTCCTCTTCGATATCAATTGGTGTATTTTTGCAAAGTAACATGTGACAAAATAGTAAAACTGTTAGATGGCGACCTAAACATCGCACCTACAGCTTGTATAAACTGTATTTACGACTTTTAAATCGAAAAACCAACGAAAATGCTTCACGTGAATATCGGCCAATGTCCGAGCTCAACTTTGCTTCCGGTCAACATGAATGATTTAATTTGTCGAATGATTCATTGATTGACAGTCGCGAGCCGTTGATTCAAAGTGTTACGAAATATTTAAGAGATGAAGAGAATATTTTTTGTTTTCATGGAGGTATAAACCGAAAACCTAATCACACTGTATGAATACGCGAAGCGGATTCATACATTGTGTGATTAGGTTTTTTGGTTCATACCTCCATGAAAACATAAAATATTCTCTTCATTTCTTATAATTTAATGTTATCGAGAGAAAAAAAGCAAAAACTTTACACTTTTGATACCTCTTTCTATGGGACTATTTTGTGCGGAAACTTACAAAATTGCTGCGTGCTCAAAATTTTGTTCATGAAGTTATGAATAACATTTTTCGACCAATCAGAACGCCGGATTTTGATAGACGAAAATAAAGATTAAATTATTTCGACGTTACTCGGGAAATTGGACTTTGCGATTTCTTTGCGTAATTAAAACAAAATTCTAATATAGAGTTTGAGTTGTAGTTGTAGTTGCAACACATAACGCTTGGTGGATATCCGATGCAGTCACATCACAATAGCACACCATTGCAGATTTTTGAAAAGATAAAAACGCGCTTAAAACAGCATTAATCCATTCCCATACGTCTTTTAATGCCAAAAAAAAAAAAAAAAAAAAAAAACAAAAAAAAAAAAACAAACAAACAAAAAAAAAAAAACACACACACACACACAAAAAACCTTGAAAAAACATTTTGGGAAATAAAAAAAACTTATGGGGAACAGTGTAAAATATGGATATGGTAATATGTTAAAATCATATACGCATATAAAAGAAAACAGACATATGCACTTCTTCAAACGCCACAAAACTTACAAGTTGGGGTATAAATGAGTTTGCAAGGTTCAATTAATTTAGCTAGAACGAAGAGAACCTAGTGATAATGAACGTAGAAACATACAGGTTAAAGCAATAGAACTGTCTTGTTAACCCTTGTCATGCTGAATATAATCTGTATCTAAATGCACATTAAACTCAAAGGCCAGAAAGCACTGGAAGTACTAGTTACGGGTCAAAAAATATTTTATAAACATCTCTGTGTTAAAAGAGTCAATCAGGAGGTGAAGACTAAGATCATAGTGCACGTATGTGCAGTCTGATCTTTGTATATGCCTCCTGCCAAAGCAGGAATATTCCAGGTTCAGCATGACAAGTGTTGAGTCATGTCACTGACAGATCTAGTGAGGTCATTTGGCTATCGTTGAAACTGAAAGTTACGTTGACATAAAGTTGACATGTGCGAGTATTTTTATTTGTGTTGTTCCCACGAGATAGCAATTCTCATTTTCCTTTTCTTTCTTTTTTAATAAAAATCGTTTTAAATAACGGTTTGGACGCGATTTTCTTTACCTTTCTTTTTTATAAAACGAAATACGCAGCCAATCAAAATCGGTCTCTATATCGTGCGTACGATATAGTAAGTGGTTCAAACGAGATAATCATCCAAGAGATTACTTCTCTTCAGTTTTAAAGTTTTAATATCTCAAATGAATAAAGACCGGCGTTGAATGGCTGTGAATCGCGTTCCTGTGAGTTCCTATGAAATAGAAATTCATTTACTTTTTTGTATTGAAAATGTCGTGTTCTAACTGTTGTTTAATACGAATCCCTTTTTAAGTTAATTTAGACGATGAAACATTTAAATTTTTCGTCTTTTATGGTAGAAACCGTTTTAGACAAAAAGAAATAGGTTGTAACAAACCATTTCTTCATTACCCACAAAGTGTCTCCAACCAACAGGTTGATAAACGTAAACCTATAAAGTGGGATGAGCAGCTGGCGTCTTGGAAAGATATTGTGTTAGTACTGGTGTGAGAAACAACAGGAATCCATGGCTAGGTGCTCCAGTCGCCGCAATAAGACTGAAATACTGGTAAACCCTATTAATAAAAAACAACACAAAACAAACAAAAGCAACATCAAAACCAAAAACTTTCACAAGCTGACTTTTAAGGAAAAGTTGGAATTAACATTAGAATAATAAAAGGAGATAAAAAGTGGGCAGCCAGAAAACATTTTTTCTCTTGCGATTTTTATCATTCCCTACTTCAATTTACCATAGAATTGAAATAAGATACGAACTCACCCAGATCAAGTATGTTTGCAAGGGAAGAGAAATTATAAGCAATATTTCCGGAATGGAAATTGTTTGCCCAAAATCTTCCCTGTTCTTCGGCTCTCCAGTTCATGGTGGCGTGAGTTAAAGAGAGTCTCAGCTTAGAGTACAAGGCCGCAGCGATTCCAGAATACAAGGGTTTCCGAAGGTCTGACCACCTGACTCTGGACCAATCAATGCCCATCACCTGACGAATGATCGAATACTCATTGGACAAGGAGGCAGCATTCTGTGTTAGTCGGAATGCACTTTCATCTACCTAGAAAATGAATACGGAATATTATGTTAACATAATGATACAACATCTTGTGTTTGCTTCGAGCTGCGGAGGAAAACTTTGATATTTCACCAGACCGAATGTCGAGTGGAATATACAAAATTTCTCCGCAGCGAGAAGCAAACACGAGATGTTACATCGCTATCGTAACTAAGTATTCCATTTATCTAATACCTATTTTTTTATTAAATAAATTCTACAAAATAAAAACAATAATAAAAATAAACTGCAATCCTTTCTTCTGTACTAATCACGTTTATTCGCACTATGAAGTCATCTACAGAAAGAAAACAACATCTTAGACTACATTATATGGAATCGTATTTGACTCTGTCAGATGCGGATTTTCTTCTGATGTGTCCTATTTTTAGCTAGCAAAGCGTCGGCTTTGATAGCTTAAGTTAACAGACAAACTTTTGAGGTTGTCTCAAAGTTCATTAAGTGCAAACTGCCACTGGAGGCTTAACCACTAAATCCGTTAAATACCTACGCCATAATAATTAGTTCTTATGTATTTCAGGAATAGTGCAAATTCTGCATGCAATTTAAGATGACTTGAGCACATCGGTCTCCAAAGAAGTTGCAGACGACAATTTCAATTTTATGAAAATTCTCAAACTTTAATCTCTTTAGGTAGAAAACAATGTGGAAAATGAAGAAATTGCTTGTAACAAGCAGTTTCTTCATTTTCCACATTGTTTTCCACAACTAATTTCCTGAAGGGCGTAACAAAGAGGGATCGTGTGGAAATGGGATATATCCTTGGTTACTTTAACCTAGATTTTTTTCATGATAACATTTGACAAAGAAGGTAATTGAACAAAACAATGCTTTGCTAGCTGACAGTACTTTCAGTACTTTGATTTCTATATGTAATGCAAATATTTTGATAGAAATATTTATAGAAGGGGTAGTTAAATTACGATAACCATACATCATCTTGCATTTGCTTTGAGCTGCGGGGGTAAATGTTGATATCACACGAGACCAGTCTTAATGATTGATTCGATTGGTCGATTCTTTTATTGAATGGGACACACTGTCAATTCGGAACAGTTCTAAAATATGGTCTTTGGTATTGGCTTATTTCGTATGTTACTGTAAGGTAGTATCTTCTCGGTATCTATTGACAATATGAGATCTGTTCGGAGCAAGTTAACTTTGTTTTTGCTGGTTGGAATACCAATAATTATTTTAATTACAAACTATTTTAATAAACAGCCGATGGGGTACGCAAGGATCGACACGATTTCTATCTTCCATACTGAAGTAAGTAATTTATGCAGTATTTCTTGTTATTTTCACCTTTCTACACACCCAGATTATGATGTTTACGGGTTCGAATCTCGTTTGCGCCACTGGTCAGATGGGTTTGTTGTTGGGCAAGGTATCTAGAGTCCATGCCTTGTACTATTGTTACAAAGCAAACACATGAATAAGTGATGATCGCCGTGATATACAGTTAAACTTGAAATAAGCGACCACTCAGGGGACAGACCGGCCAAAATATTGTAGTTAAGAGAATGGTCGCTTAATACACATTTTTGTGGCATAGATGAGGGATCGGTTCGACTGCGTTTAGAATTCTGACTTAATCCTATATTGATGGATCTCATTAGAATCGTTTCATACAGAAAACATATAACATATAATATTTTGTATCCTGATTTACGAGTACCGAATTGACATTAATATACCTTGTATTTAAACTTTAATGACTGATAATCAAAGCAAGTAGGCAGTAGTTTAATTTGAGCATGGGCTAATTTAAAAGTAAGGACGCATTTTCTATCGGAGTTTTCACAACAAAGGTCTGGTCAACCACGCAAAACCATATTTTTCAATATCTATTATAAACTTTCCAGTCTACATATCCTAGAGCTTCTTGAGCGAAAAAGCTGCTTGCAAAAAGCTGTTTGTTCTTGTCCTAAAATAAGGTCTGAAGTATTGAAAATGTACGTTGCGGGAGGAGTTAATTGTAGCCTATAATTAAGGATTCGCTGATCACGCCCACTGAGCTCCGACAGGAAGAAGCACTTAGATATTAACCCTTGTCATGCTAAACCCGGAATATTCCTGTTTTAGCATGAGGTATAGACTAAGATCAGCCTGCACATAAGTGCAAGCTGATCTTAGTCTACACATCCTTTGTGTCTCCTTGAACCCAGAGTTGTTTGAAAAAAATAATTCTTAATCCTTACCTAGTGCTCACGGTACTTTCAGACCTTTAATTTTTTTGAAAATTAAGATAAAATCTAATTCAGCAAGACAAGGGTTAAAGGGCATTGTTTTGCAATACACGTAGTCAGTAACATGTAACAATAAATAAAAAATGTTGAATAAGCTATAGTTACTACGTTTAAGTCCGCAAACCAACAAACTGCTTCCCATAAATGTCAGAACTCAAGATTCCCTTCCGGTCTAAGTGAATAATTTGTTTGGTTGATCGATTCTTTGATTCGCTGGTAATCGTGAAGGAGATAATTTACAGGTTCGTTTTTGTGCGATATATCACACACACAAACCAGTCACGCTTATAGGAAATTTCAACTCATAGTTCGTGATAGCAAGTGTTTCATTCAAATATATTACAATAGAATTTTCTACATATTGCAGGCAACGATCCCCGGTTCTAAAGGTGTTTAATAATATAATTATACTGATATACAAGTAGACGAGAATTACCTCGATTGCTCATCTAAAATAAAATGGAACACAGAAAAGGGGCACACATCAACAACGGTGAAAAAGTTTTGACAACTTTACAGATATATGATTCAATCACTATCTTGTATCCCGGTTCATTCCCCATTCACTTCTGTAGTTGGCCCAGGAATAAGTATGCCATGACGTCATCATGTCGTCACATAGGGCCATATACTACAACTGATTCAATTTAAAAACTGGGGCATGAATATGATTAGCAATTCAAATGGTTTATAATAAAGTAGTTTGGTAGTTAAAGGGTAAATTGTAAAGTTTTAATGCACATATAACGTATTATTAAGCCCAACTGTTTAATTTCTCGAGTAACACCAGAAAAATAATATATCTTCCATTCCTTGGTTTGACAAGAATCGTGCCATTTAGTCTATTGCAAAGGTGAATGGTGAGTAACGAACGACAACCCTGCTGCGCGATGGATGAGTCAATATTACATTTCACCAAAACTCTTGTATAAAATGTATATGAGCCTATGCGTGACATTTCCAACAATTTCGCATGTGCGTGACTTGCACACATTGAGCACCCTGGACAGCTTATTTGGGCAATTAGAATATTCTCTGATTGTTTAAAGGAGCTTTGAGTCAGTATCTTTCTACAGAGCGCAGAGTGAAGACTCTGATCAGACTGTGCGGATGCACAGACTGATCTGAGTCTTTACTTGGCGCACATGTGTAATGGTTGGAAATGTCACGCACGCGCTCATATATCTTCAAAATACACATGATGTCTTAGGTACTAGAACTAGTTAAGTGTAGTTTAGAACTACTATTTGTCGAAACATTTATTATTGAACACTGGAAAATACATGCAGCCACAGACCGCTTGCCCTCAGTCACAACCTTTATGTCAATGATTTGGCGATCGTTCTTCTGATTGGGAGCTGAGATTCGTTACCTTATACTTACATCTTCAGGTTTGAAAATATAGCTGTTGGCATCTTTCCTTATTTGAATCCAAGCAATTGACAAATCGCTGGCCCCGCCCACTTACTCCAATGGCCACGCCTATTGATTCCGACAGGAAGGTCCAGTTCGATTTGAAACGGCGTTATTTTGCAAAAACCATAGTTAGTAGCATGTGACAAAAAAGGAGAATCGTTGGTTGGCGACCTAAACGTCGTAACTACAGCTAGAATTAGCTGTAGTTATGACGTCTAAGTCGCCAATCAATATGAATGTTTTACAAAAATGGCGGCCAATGTTGTAGTATAAATCTTAATTTGGAGCTGAATGAATAATTTGATTGGTCGAGATATTCCTTGATTGACAGCCGCGGTTGATCAATTACAGCATGTAAAGCGGATGACATATCTCAGGGTTCTGTGTTTGGGCCTTAAGACCATGTTGAATTGTGTTTAAATGATATCATTCATTGGGTAAACCAAAATATGTCCAAACTTAACACCGAAAAAATTGAATAATAGTTTTTTCACACACACACACACACATACAAAAATAATAATAATAATAAAAAAAAAAAAAAAAAAAAAAAAAAAAAAAACGAACAAATTTGCAGATACAGCACTTAAAGTTCGCGCTTCTGAGGTGAAATTCGAAAAATATTTAAGGAATCTCGATGCATTCTTTGACTCTCAAATGAACATGGAATCACGCGTAAATAGTGTTTGCAGATCCTACTATTCTCAGCTTCGCCAAATTGGTAAAATCAGAAATTAGCGTCAGCTTTGATAGCTTAAGTTAACGGAAAAAATGAGGTCTTCTCAGAGCTCAAAGAGTGCACACTGCAATTGTAGGCTTAATCCATCGAATTCCTACGCCATAAAAATTGCTCTCATGTATTTAAGAAATATTACCAACTCTGCCTGCAAGCAAGTTCATCTCAAAGTATTTTTCATCTAACTTGATCAGGCTCTTCCCTATGCGCACTGCTTTGTATGGCCACAGGGACTAAATTTAATCAAAATGTAGAAAACTCCTTCAAAAGTATTCTATTTAATCCAGTGTCGCTTTTGAAGCATCTCAAGCTTTGAAAAACATTGTGGACAATGAAGAAATTGATTGTAATAAGTAATTTCTTCAATGTCCACAATGTTTCTAACATACAAGGCAAAGATTTTTTAAATTCCACCAACTTAAAATTGCCTGCAACTTCTATCAGTTTGAATCAGTCTAAGATTTTGCCATGTTACAATGGGTTAAACTCGTTCATTATCATGATAACCTTTGACAAAGGAGATTACTCAACAAAACCACGCTTTGCTAGCTTACAATACTTTCAGTACTTTGATTACACTTTCGAGATGACCGAATCAATTACATGTTTTTGTTAGCCTGGCTGATTTTATTATCACAGGATTAATCGATTGCTCAACCTAATAAAATATTCATTACTATTTATGGTTTAAACGCGTCGACAAAGGTTTTATAAGACAATGGTTAAAAGGCGATCGTTGTCCAAACTAGGAAGACTTGAAATATTGCTTGTCTCACGCCCCACCCCCTACACAAAATGACATGATCGACGGATGTATAGACTGGATACCTTTACATTTTATCATGTCGAGCAAAAAATCGTAAATATGGTTTTTATAGGACTGACTTACGACATTTTGGTCGTCTACCGACGTTATTTTAGTTATTCGAAGTAAACGATACTTAGTTGTTATTAATCGAAACCATTCTAGGTGGTGCTGTGGCGGTTTTTATTGCCAAGGTATGGAAAAAATGTTAAAACTTTAAAGTAGAAGATTGAACTTTAGCTAAAAACTATTCATTTTCAATGTAAAGAAATCTTATGCTTTATCGATCCATTGCGTAGTGTCATCTGTTAGAATTAAGCCGAGGAAAAGCATGATAATAACATAACATAACATATAGTTTATTCATCTGACTTGAACGTACTCGTTCATCGTCAAAACATGTGAATTTACATAGAAAACATATAAAACTACAAACATATGACAATTGCGGAAATGCAATACAAACCTAGATTGAAAATACGGCATAGATAAAGAGAAAAAAGTCGGTGAAAACAGTATACTTTATATATTTAGTTTGAGATGTGGTAGAATTTACAGTCATCATGGGTGTGGTCCGACTATTATATGGTTATTTCTCTCCCAATACAACTGCCTTGATAAAAAGTCTCATATGTTTTTGCTTGAATATAACAACAAAATACCTTTATCTAATAGACAAGGGTATAAAAAAGTTAAAATAGATATTGATATAGATATTAATGCGATAGCAGACGATAATTGTCGTTAAGTCATGAGTGTCTCACTGACTTCTTTCTACGTTTTGACAGGGTATTTGAAGTAACTATTTTGTAGATTGGAAGTAAGCGTATCAATTTTTTATAACCCATTCCCATACAATGACGCTTTTAGGCGCCTCTCAAGAAAACAATTTGGAAAGCATTATTAAAAACAAGGAAACCGCTTAAACCAAACAATTTCTTCATTTTCTGCAACGTCCTCCAACTGTAAAGTTGTAATAAAAAGAAAAAAAAAAAGAAGAAAAAAAAAAAAAAAAAATTATCAATTCAAAACTTTCGTCTGCATCTCCAATCAACTTTCTTCCAGTTTTAAATTTTTCCATCTGGTAATGGGTGAAATTGCCTTAAGGACTAGGCCTGTAGGTTCGGTCCACACAATAAGACCTTGGCGAAACGAAAGTCAAGATATTAGGCTGGACGAACCTCAGGGATCAGAAAAGTTTAGATAGTTTGTTATATATCTGCTATCTTACTTCTATCAACTTGTATGGTAACACGGCATTAATAACTGTAAAATAATGAAAATCAGTACAGATTCCGGGTAAACTATAGATAAATCGTCGTTAATAAGAATAATTTGATTTTACTTTCGTCTATCAAGATTCAGGCGTTTTGATTGGCCGAAGTTTTCTTTTCATACTTCCACGAACGAAAATTTGAGCACTTATCTTTTTGTAAGCTTACACATAAAGAATACCCATACGGCTGTACTCGGAATTAAAAAAAAAACATTTGCTTTCTATTTCTTGTTGGTATTGAAATTATAAGGAGTGAAGATAATTTTTGTTTTGTTTTCATTGACTCATGAACCTGAAAACTTAATTACATTAATGTATGAAACCGCTTCGCGAATTCATACAATGTGATCGTGTCTCTAGGTTCATACATCAATAATAATAATAATAATAATAATAATAATAAAAGAAAAAAAAAATAGTTTCTTTATTTCTTAAATAAAATTAGCTAATACTATTGTGTTACCCCTGACCTTTTTGAAACCGTATATTATCTCTACATCTGACAAGCAGGACTCTTAAATCTTGATTTTATAGATAAACATACCCAAAAGTATGTCATCGAAACGATTCATGTTTGCCGAAGGTATTCGTAACATTGTTAGAACGTAATTCCGTCGTTGAGGCTATCAAATGGTATAACAACAAACTGCAGTAACGACATTTCGCACGCCAAACGACGATTTGTTAAAACACACTAAAAATTGAAATATCGCCGTTGCCATAAAAATCGATTGTCCAATCAAATCATTAATTTGTAACGGAAGTAAAGTTCGAAGTCCGTCATTCATGTTTTAGCATTTTTGTTGGTTTGGCGACTAAAACGTCGTAACTTTAGCTTATTCACGCTGTAGTTACGACGTTTAGGTAACAAACCAACCCTTTGCCTAATTGATTTAAGAGATGAAGAGAATATTTTTGTTTTCGTGGAGGTATGAACCGAAAAACCTAATCACACTGTATGAATACGCGAAGCGGATTCATACAGAGTGTGATTAGGTTTTCGGTTCATAACTCAATGAAAACAAAAATATTTTCTTCATTTCTTATAATTTAATAGCACCGAGGGAGAAAACAAAAACCCTTCATCTTTTGATATCTTTTTGTATGGGACTATTTTGAGCGGAAGAATAAAAAATCGCTGCGTGCTCAAAATTTTGTTCATGGAGTTATGAATTTTTTTTTCGACCAATCAGAACGCCCGAATTTGATAGACGAAACTAAATATTAAATTATTATATATTGACCGCCTAGCGCAACATAGCCGTAATTGGCTATAAAGGGCATAGCAAGTGCCAATCGAGGTCTTAGCGCAAGACAGTCGTAAAGGCATATCGAAAGCTAAGTACAAAACAGTCGTTAGTGCAAATCGAGGGCTCAGCGCAAGATAATGCGTACAATAATATAGACACCTACGACAGTTTTGCACTAAGCCCTATAGATATATTTCAGTACCTGTTTTGACATTACTTGCCCCCATTCGGTGTTTTTTCCCTTTAACACTATATCCCACCTTCTCTGTTTTCACGTGTTTTTCGGTCAAATACATACGGGTATATTGCTGAACTTATTATCAATTGAGGCCCCTTTTCATCCTCTGAAGTAATATCTCTTTCTCAACTATTGTGAGAAAAGGAGTACTTGCTTGTAGCATGCAAATTCCCAATTTCTTATCACATCCTCTGCACAATATGGTAGTTATATTTAGATATACATCACAGTTTAAATTATCGTAGGCAACTTCTTTCAATTTGGACCAGTCCGAAGTTTTAAGGTCTGTTTAAAGATGAACTGTTTTATCTATAGATATATTTTATCGCTTATACTTTTTATCCGTTATTCTGCAGATTTCAAATCCATCAGTAGTCTCGACAGAATTGGAAGTAACCACTTCATTGGGAATCACTACCGATCGAATTACAGTCGTAACTGCATATTTTGATCTCGGGACATTCTGGAAAGGGTCCAGCGGCGTAAAGTTTTCAAAGGCGATGTATTTTAGATGGGCTAGCGTCTTCCGATTCATGACGAACCCTCTTGTTCTGTACACTGACGCTCCAGATTTCTATGAATTGATGAACAGATTACGAAGGGACCGAGAAACGGATACCAAGATATTCTTGATAAACAGGAACACATCATGGGCTTTTCAAAACGAGGCTAGAGTGAAAGAAATTATAATCAGTCCGGGATATCCCAAACACCACCCAAATACAGTTGTTTCCGGTTATTCTTGTTCCCAGCATGCAAAGTATGACGTCATCGCGAGGGTGGCGAAAGCTGATTTTTTCAAAACGAAATTCATTTCCTGGGTTGACATTGGATACTTTCGCGATAGGAAATCTGAACGCTCCTTTGAACTAGTCAAACTGAAGAATTTTAATAAATCATGTGTGTTAATGAATCAAGTTTATCTGGGTTTAATGACGAAAACACCGGAAGAAATCTTCCTGACGAATCGTGTATGGGTTGGTGGAGGATTTGTGATGGGAGAAAGGGAAACAATCATCCAGTTTGCCGAGCTTTTTCGGCGAGCTGTCGAGTTTTACCTATCGAAAGGTCTTGTCAATACTGACCAACAAGTTTTATATGCGATTTACTCCAAAACTGGTAGACAAGAAATCAAACCGGAGGTAGAAATTCAGGTGTACAGATCAACAGATTGGTTCGGGTTAGGATACGACATGTTGAGAGAAAATGCTGAAAACCTGACAAACATGAAACGATCCGTGACGTCATTTGAATAACCACCATCACCACCACCACCAACAACAACAAAAACCTCAACGACTAACCTTCCGAACAATCATTCGTTGGCGGATCGCGTCTGGCAAACGAGGAACATTGCGATTAATCAAATCATTTATTTAGAAGGGAACTAAACTTTGAACTGCGACATTGGCCGACATTTATGTCAAGCACTTTTCTTGGTTTGGCGACTTAGACGTCGTACTGTAAGTTTATTCAAGCTGTAGTTACAACGTTTGGGTCGATAACCAACCATTTTCTTCTATTGCATGCTACTGACCATTAGTTTTTCAAAAGAGAAATAACGCCGTTTAATACTGAAGCGGAACTTCCTGTCTCCCTGTATGCGTCTCTGTCTCTCTCCTCTCTCTCTTTCTCTCTCTCTCTCTCTGGTCTTGTTTTCTTGTCACAGAACACAAACATTGGTCGTCATTTATGGGAAGTAATTTTCGTTGATTTTGGCGACCTGAAAAAAACTATTATTACGACGCAAACCAACCATTATTTTTGCTACAAGTTACTGACCGTACAATTATTAAAATAACGCCGATTAACCCTTGTCATGCTGATCCCGGAATATTCCGCTTTTGGCAGGAGGTGTAGACAAAGATCAGCCTGCACATAAGTGCAGTCTGATCTCGGTCTACACCTCCTGCTTGTACTTTTCCTACAAGAGTTGTTTATGAAATTGATTTTCAAAAGAAGTGTTGATTATTGAACAATAAGTACTATCAGTGCTTCAGCACTTTGATTTTAATGCAATTTCTTAAGGTATTTACACTGCATGACAAGGGTTGATATCGAAGCCGATCTGTCAATTAGCAAGTCAAAACGTTTTCTTCGAAAAGGCGGTCTGATTTTTTCTTTTGTCAAATTCATGTTCTTCTTTTTACTGCTGTAAAGCGATTCAACGTAAATAGATTAAACAAAAAAAAAAAAAAAGAAAAAAAGATGCCTTGGTTTTTTAACAGTATCACCTCTTTATGGAAGGTCGAGAATTATCCAAATTTTCACATGCGACTCTATTCGAATTCAATGTCTTTTCAAAATCGACATTAAAGTATTTCATTTGTTACATGACTTTGAAATAAAAAAAGAAGCCCCCGTCATTTTACCGTAAAAAATACGTTATCTATTCATATCTGTATCTGTTTAGTTCATTTCTGATGATGAAAGTTTCTTTAAATAAAAATCGGTAAAAAAAAAAAAATAAAAAAAATAATAAAATTAAAATAAATAATAATTTCGCAACAAGCGGTAAGAGAATATCTTTAAACGCCGTCGGCGATTGTATATTGTATAATTGATCAATCAAATCATTCATTTAGATCGGACGTGAACTCCAACATTTATAGTTAGAATTGTTTGTTGTTTGGGCGACTTAAACATCGTAATTAGAGCTTTTACATGCCGTTTAGATCGTCTATCTAACTGTTCATCATTATTATTATTTTGTGTGTAACATGTTACTCACCACCATTTCTGCAAGATTAAGAAATACATGATTATTGCATGGTAATCAGTAAGATATCTGTAAGTTGTGTCTATAGTGGCACCTCGCATCCACAGAATATAGCTTAGTCTTTTCCCGTACGATGCTCGATTTTTACGTTTCCGTGATATTATACTTGAGAAAATATTATGGACAAGAAGAAATTGCTTGGGACAATGAAATTTCTTTTATTCCCAAGTGTTTTCTATCACACTTGATGGGTCCTTTTAAATTGTACTTTCCTTGTAATATCGTATGCTACCATTTGAATTTGAAAAACGTCAATATGCAATCAGAACATATGTCTTTCTTTAACTTGATGTCCATTGCAAGAAGGCTATAAGTAATTTTACAAAGAATAGGCACTTATGACATCTTCGTATTTACATGTTGATTTATCTAAGCCACAAGATTTAAGACCGCTCGATCTGAGCGATTATACAGAAGAAAATTCAAAGGCGCGTGTAAAAAGAAAAAAAAAGACTAACAACTTCCCTGAAAGGATACAGCCCGTCTAGAGGTAGGCTATTAGCGTAGCATCAGTTTTCTGTTGCCTTTGTTTCCGATGATTAAACATTAAGTTAGCCTGATTTGATGTGATGACAAAATGTGGTTAAATGAGTATAAAATTGCATCACATTCTGACCAAATGTTACAGAAATGGCGATAACAAAAGTCTACGAGAACACCAGCCAACAGCCACAAAATAGTGTGTATAACAGCCTCTAAAGAAAATAATTTGATTACATGTTAAAACTTAACCCTTGTACTACTGAACCCGGAATATTACTATTTTTGCAGGAGGTATAGATCTTTGTCTGCACCACCTGCTTGTCCCCTTTTCAACCAGAGATGTTTATTAAATAAATTTTCAAGTTGAATATAAGCACACAGTTTGTGTTTCCAGTGCTTTCGGCCCTTTGATTTTAGTGTAATTCTGTAGAGGGTCTTATTCAGTATGATAAGGTTTAATTCAGTACAAAGTATATCAATACGGAATCCTAAAGCGACCGTACATATGCGAACAGCCTCCCAAATGTCACATGTATACTTGCACTTTTTAGATATTTGTAGCGGGTTTGTCCATGCGTCATTTTTAAAATGTCGATTTTCCGCCCCAAATAATTGAAGATCAATTTCACGATGCAAGAAAAATGAAATAAAATATAAAAGTGCGGCATTTGAAACCCTCGAGCCTTCCCGTTATCTAGAAAAATCTGACTAAATCGCGTTACTTTATCACGTAGGAATATTCCGATGGTTTTGTGACGTCAAAAGTGTCTGACAATTGCTACGCCCCAATTTTAAGGAAAAAAGCTTCAGAAAAGGGTAATTTCTCTTTTATCCATAATATTTTCTACCCCTAAAAATGCACATTTCAGAAAATTCATCAGCTAAATGCAACTTCTTTAACCCATTCCCACACACCAAAATTTTAGATTGATCATAATTAAAGAAGTTGCTAATGGTAATTTCAAGTAGATGGGATTCTATTTTTTCTTTTCGTCTTTTTGGAAAGAAAATATTGTGGACAAAGAAGAAATTACTTGATACAAGCAATTTCGTCATTTTCTAAAATGTTTTCCAAAGCCTGTTTCTTTGAGGGGCGTTAGAGGGAAGGGTTGTGTGGGTTGAGTTAGGACCAGCCAACCAGTTTATTTTCTATTGTATGTTTTTGACCATTAAGTCTACAAAACATCTTCTTTTAATATCGAAGTAGAACGTCCTGTAGGGGCCCAGTAGGTGTGGATACTGGTCCGTTAATCTTTGATACAAAATACCGACTTTCGACAAAAGCTTTTATGGTGTAGGATTTTTTTTCAACTTTTAAGCCGAGAACATTCAATCAGTGACTGATGGATGCTACATGGTTAGAACAACACTCGGTAATGTTTTGATATAAAGAATTGATTTTATTAACAACTGTCATTTTAACCCCGGTGAAGTACACTGCTTTTTCTCTAGCATTTTATTCATACGAAAAGAATTAGATAAACTGATGAGAGATAAAAGTTACTGTTTCGTTATTTGAAAAGAAATCCAAAATCATATATTAAAAAAATAACAATGGAAAATAGAGATCAAAATTCAAGATAAATTGTTGAAACTTTAATTTCACGACTAGTTTCTGTATAAAAAAACTTTTTAAGAGACACCATTTTAAACATTTTAAATATTACAAAAATGAAATTTTCACTGATTTATTGTGTCAAATTGTAAAACATATCAATTTCGTCTTTATAAATTCCATTTTTTTTTAAACTCGTCATCTAAAATAGATAAAAACGAGGTCCAGCCTGTTTTTAGATGACTTATTGAATAAATTCGATATTTCGTGACCACTCCTTCAATAACCTCTATGTCATAAACTGCATTTATGAGATTGCATTAAGTTCAATTTACAGATAACAAAATATATTCAGAGGACTATGTTTTTTTAACGGATTTATGAATGACTTTATTTATAATACGACCTACAGCACTTGAGAAAATAAACCCCTTTGATCTTAAGCGCAATAAGTACGCCGGTGAGATGAAGTCTATCTTTAAGATGAAAATGATGTCATAATGCATTCTATGGCGTTATTTCACAAACGGTGTTGTATGTTCTACAGAGTACGATTGTTTAATGAATTCTTTGAAATTTATAAATTTAATGGGAAAAAAATTCATTTTTTTGATAGAATATCGAGTTCGTGCACATGAAATACTGAATTCATTAATATCGTCATCTACAAAGGATGGAAACTCGGCGAAACCTCTTTTTTTATCTGTTTATTAAACCCTTGTCAAAAAGAAAAAGACTTTCGATGACCAATTCTTCAATATCCTCTTTATTTTACCTATATGAATTGACTAATGAACGAGTAAGTGACAGATATGTTGTTTTGTATCCGACGGCCATTTGAGTTTCACAAAATAACTTGACATCACTTCCGGCATGTTTTGACCAGTATTCATAACTCTTTACAAAGTACTTTTCTTTTAAGATAACTGTATTTGCATTTTAAACGTTCTCTGGCGAGTTCATACCTTCATCGGGATTTAAACATGCAATTTGTATAGCGTTTGATTTTCTCGTGCGGATAAAACAAGATTACGCATAATTGTGTATTTTAATTATTTATTCGAAATAAAACATCGCGATTCAATGGAATGCTTTTGCACGAATAGTACCAAAAGGTGAGTAGATACGAATATTTACAAATATCGTGCTCGACTTCATTTTGTCATTCCATAACCTACTTTGTTTCTTGGATATTAGAGAGATTCTTGTTGTAAAATAAGATACACCGATAGACCAATCAAATAATTCAGTCGGAACGGGTTTTAAAATATTGACATCCGTCATCTATATAATACATTTCAGTTGATTGGCGACTTTAACGTCACAACTACATCTTGAGCATTTCTTCCTTGAATGCAGGTTTTATCAAGACAGAAAGCTAACTTAGCGAAATAAATTAACCAGTCTGTGATTTTTATTTTACAATTTTGTGCATGATTTCATAAAGATTCGTGTAAGTTTTAATTAGTTCACTGTATTCAATAAATAGTGTATTAAATGACCGCTCATTGGACGACCAAAAAGTGGTCGCTTTAGAGAATGGTCGCCTAAAACATTTTTGTGTGTGAAATATATGAAGAATTGAGTCGAGTTCATATATGAATTATTACAGATATGTTGTTGAGACTCACTAGAACCGTCTCACTGAGATATAAAATATCTTATATACCATAATTGAGCTATATCTAAATACCAAATATAAAAGGGTAAGAATCTCTATGAATTGGCTTTTTAAACTTATTCCCCTCACTGTTGGCACGCAAGATAACCGTGTCAATGATACAATTCTTTTGTGTCTCAACAATATAGTATTAGTTATAATAAAAGTGATTGTAGTTCATATTTAAATATCATTTCAATTTAGTTATTTTGTATTCTTAAAATGCATCATGAAATGTTATCACAATGCAATCTGTTGCGCTGATGTGTGTGATAGATTCAATCAATATTGCACATATTTAGAATTTAATAACTCAAATGCATGGAATACGTGTTTTCTCGCCACAAAATACTGTCCTTCTAACTACAGAAGATCAGTACTATGTTGTTTGAAGGATATTAACTTCTGACACAAACCCTTAGTGAAACGAATTGTATGGTATTCTGTGCTAGATCAAATATTAAAATGACCATGTAATTATATCATTTTGAAATTAAAGACAATTGAAGTGAAAGAAATTCCTTATGGTTGAAGGCTAGTCTTTCAAACGCTCCTAGTAAGTATTTTGAAACAATTTTGGCTGTAGGTTCCATAATTGTGAAAAAAACCTGTCTATTCCTTTGACTTAACCAACCTTTATTAAATAATTCAATCCTAAGTGTTTCATAAAGCGAAGAGATGAAGAATAGGTGATACTCATCTTCTATTATTGAAATATATTTCTTTTAGCATAAGGGACAATAGCGTAATTCCCTGTCAATTCCCGTCCCTATTCGATCATTAATTCGAGATTTGAACATCTTAAAATGGATCTTTTTTTGTATGAATATGAAATATCAAAATCGATGTATTTCTCTGGATTTAATGCTGATTTAAGTCTTTATATACCAATGATTTTGAACTATTTTCAACATTTGAAAAACAATTTTGAATTCTACAATCTAGAATACGTTGTTTGAACACTTTTAGGATATTTTCATCATCTCCAACATCATGGCTGATCCAAGCATAACCAAATCCGTTAGAGTAAAGCAACAAATTTATTGAAGTTGCCCATGTATATCTACCCGACGAATCCAATCTTTTTAACTTTAAGTAACACTGTTTAGTATAACGATGGTTTTCCAAGTGAATTTTTTTTAACCAGTATTTAATGCAAAAAGGCATATAAACAGTATTCATTGGTAGTCTGCCACACTCCCCAAGAGCCATAAAATCGCTAGTATTGTCGGATAAGTAACAGACCCTCTTACAAAATTTTATGTGAATGCGTTCGATCTTTTGAACAACATGATATCACAATATCTTGGCCCAATAACAGAGAATAGGTTGTACTATTGAATCAAAAATAGGTTCTGATATGCCGAGATGTGTGACTTATTCAATCAAAGCCCTAAATATAAAATTTACTTTTGCTATTCAGACAGGTTTGTGAGTATACGCTCTAAGATTGGAAACCAAAGTCCCAAAATCAAAAGCAAACTTAATTTCAGTTTTGAGAGCGTGATCTGGGGTGTTTTTGGCTTCTTGAAAATCTCCAAATTAAATAAAAAATATGTATGATTATATAAATTATTACTACAACTGGGGATTGTTCTTCTTGAGTGGCGTCCATAAGCGTCATTGTGTGAGAATGGGTTAAAACAATTTCGAAAATTAGCCAATTTACAATGTGTATATAAAATTCTTGTGTAACCCTGAGTGATCTTAAGATATTACTTTGATCATATTTTCATTTCTTTACTATTTCAGATCACAAATGGTTTATCCGTATATAAAGCGTGTTAAGTGGCGTTACCTGTCTTTCGTAGCAATTGTTATTGGTGTTATTGCCGTGATGAGTTTAACCTTGCCCGTATTTCACCCAACAACGAGGGAATTATTGACGCCCGAGATGCCCTTTCACAAGAACCTTTCGGTAAGAGGTAAAGTTTGATCACAAGGGGAACTCAGCTATCTTTGAACTCCAGAGATGTTCTTCAATTATGGGATGTCATGGGTTCGATCCCCGGCGGTGGCACATATCCTTTCCGACATTTGTCTCTCACCAATGGGTAGATAACCGTAAACCTAAGTGGGATAGCAGCTGGAGGCCAGGAAAGAATGTAGTGGTAGTACTGGTGAGAGAAATACCAATAATCCATTGTTAGGTGCTCCAGCCGCCACGATATGACCGAGATACTCTTAAAAAGTGGCGTTTAACGCCATTCAATCAATCGATCTAACTCAGACTTGTGGAAAAAAGATTGGAGATTTATTTCATTGGGTTCTGATTTG
Source organism: Fragum fragum (assembly GCA_946902895.1). Lineage (NCBI taxonomy): Eukaryota > Metazoa > Mollusca > Bivalvia > Cardiida > Cardiidae > Fragum > Fragum fragum. The sequence continues at coordinate 28,600,711 of OX336380.1, forward strand.
CTTGACGTGCATTATAAATACAAAATTTAATATTTTTAGAACATAGATTTGTATGAAAATGCACGTTTATGCAGAGTAATCTTGGTATGCACTGTCCATAAAACTATTTGTTGCATGTATGTGTGTTTATATGTGTGCACATATGTGTGTGTATTTGCATGTGTATGTATGTATGTGTATATACATACATTAAGTCAGTCATACATACAACTGTAAGAACAAAAGTAATTATTTTTTACATACTACTTATTTTTAAAGATAACTCTTAGTTGTCAATGCTCTAAAAGTATTTGTTTGTATTTCAGGCCGGTGGCCTCGATGTACAGTAGTTGATAAACTGTAAACAACTTAATATACGAATGCATCGACTTATATGCGTTAAACTATAAAAAAAAGCGGACAGTGTCAAAAACCCATCCACACATGGTTATGTTTAGGTTTTTTACTAAAATGACGTCATATTGAGAATCAAAGTTATATATTAATATCTATATAGAAAATAACAATAAGTAGAAAACGTAGATTTTCAAACAGTGTTTGGTTATATTTTAAGATTAACAAAATATGTCGGTATATAAAAAATGAAATATGTAATCATAATGAACCTTCTACTTGCTTCTCGATGAGTAGGAACATTCATATATTTGAAATTATCATTAAATTATCATTCAGATATTATTAAGCAAAACATGTAAGAATTTCAAAAATCGCATAACAAAGGTTTTGTCACAAACATTGGGTACATCATCTTTAGCCTATTACCAGACGGCATGATTTTAGACTGGTTCATATTCAAAGAAGATACAGACGAAATACATAGATGGATTGATTTGTAAAGGAAACAATCATATAGAATATAACACATTATCTGAAAATGAGAAATTGCTTACCACAAGTAATTTCTCCATTACCCATAATGTTCTAACAGAACTCGGGATTTTAAGGGCGTCAAAATGCGATATTGTGTGGCACTGGGTTAAGATAAATGACTGTAATTTTTCAATTATAGCGCTTCACCGAGGACTTCCATTCAGGGGCGGTAACTCTCGTCACAGCCTATTTCGACTTAGGAACTTTCCAGAAAGGAGAGAAAAACTACTTCTACTCAAAGAATATGTATTTTAGGATGACCAAGATATACAAATACATAGAAAACCCGCTTGTTTGTTATACTGATTCCAAGGATTTTTTTCATCTCATGACGGAACTCAGAAAGGGAAAAGAACACAAGACGAAGATATTCCTTATTGAGAGGAACTCATCATGGGCCTTTCAGTGGGAACCAAGGGTCAAAGAGGTCATATCTCTACCAGGATATCCTAAACATCATCCTAACACGGTGATATCAAGCTATCCTTGCGCCATGTTTGCAAAATATGACGTCATCAACAGAGCTGTAGAGGCGGATTATTTCAAGACCAAGTATATCGCATGGACAGATATTGGACATTTTAGAGATCGGATTTCACGACGAAAATTCGAACTAGTCAAACTTAATTCACACAATGAGTCGCGTGTTGCTATGAGTCAGGTATACAAGGTGCCGTTTGATGTTAGCCCAAAGAAAATATTTTTTGAAAATATGGTTTGGGTTGGTGGTGCATTTGTGTTTGGAAATCGCGAGAGGATGCGCAAGTTTACCGCCCAGTTTAAGAAAGCTGTAGACTACTTTTTATCGCAAAATATCATAAACACAGACCAACAAGTGCTTTACGCGATTTACTCCGACGAAGGAAGAAGAAAACTTAAACCGGATGTTGAAATACAATGCTCTCAGGCTAATGACTGGTTTGGCCTAGGTACGAAAATGATTAAGGAACTGGCTCATGCAGCGGGATCCTCTTAAATTATACCATAGTAATAGCAGTTCACTTAGTTTATACTATTTGTATGCACAAACATTAGCTTTATATAACAAATAGTTCTTGAAAATTGTATTTTCTAATGATCTTATTATATATTTGTTTTAGTTTTGAGCCACATTTCAGCATCATTTGAAAATTATGTATAAATTTTATATAAGCCTGTGCGTGACATTTCCAACAATTTCAGGTACGTGACTCGAGCACATTGATCACCCTGGACAGCCATTCGGGGCAATTAGAACATTCGCTGATTGTTTAAAGAAGCTTTGGGTCAATATCTATTCACAGAGCGCAGAGTGAAGACTCTGATCAGACTGTGCGGATGCACAGGCTGATCTGAGTCTTTACTTTGCGCACATGCGAAATGGTTGGAAATGTCACGCATAGGCTCATATATAAATTTTCCCTTTGGGGACTTGTCTATGGGTAGATCCTTGTCTTTTGAGAGCCGATGTACCTTCGTCCTCACATTGGACTATTTCACTCCTCTGCAAATATTCATAGCAATCAATCCATACTTCATTTACCGTCGAACCAATGAATCAATCGTACAAACATACATAAAAAGATCATAAAAAGTGTTTTTCAGCTACTTTTAATCTTCGACACAATATATTTAATCACTTCGGATTTTACACGAACTAGAAAATCTTTAGGTTTTTTTTGCTGTCGATACGAGGTAAAGCCCATCCATCCATCCATCCATCCATCCATCCATCCATCCATCCATCCATCCATCCATCCATCCGTCCGTCCGTCCGTCCGTTCGTTCGTTCGTTCGGTCGGTCGGTCGGTCGGTCGGTCGGTCGGTCGGTCGGTCGGTCAGTCAGTCAGTCAGTCGGTCGGTTCACCATTAATTAGTTAATTAATTAACTAATTCATTCATTCGTTTAATAATTAATTCATTCATTCATTCAATCAGTATTCAACCATTCATTCATTCATTCATTCATTCACTGTAATTTGCACCCTAATGTCGACAACATTAAGCTATTAACAGGATTCCTCTGTACTACCTTAGCTGCATTCAAGAATACAATCTTTAAAATAATTAAGTTAAATAGTTTGCAGAAGATTTGCAGAAGATAGAAACATTTTGGGATCCTTCAGAGAAAACTTGAAATTGCGTAACCTTTGTTTCAGTGTTTATGAAAATAAATCGATTGTAGTGAGATGAAAACCACTGATTACCCACTTTTCTATGCATTGAAATTTTAGTGCCGTAACGGTTGAAAATTTTGTGAGGACAGTGAGAAATTTCTTGTAACAAACAATTTCAATTTTCATCATAATGTTTTTCCCATCTTCATGATTTTTTTTTTAAAATTTAATTGGCGTCAAAAACTGCTTTCAGATTGGACCTGTCTTAACCTTTGTCGCCTGGTAATTGGTTATGGGAACTAATTTCCTTTCACAATTATGTTTTATTTTTCAAAAATATAAAATTTTCACATATTTTAAAATCGGAAAAGTCACAACTCCTTTTTTTGTAAATCAACCATTTATATGTTACGTAATGTACCAGACTATACATATTGTGACCTGTCCAATTGAAAACATGAAGCTGACGACAAGTTTTATATGATATAAATTTCAAAACTGTGTTTTGCGGATGAAATCATCGTTTATAATTTGGCGAAGTGATTTTTTTTAACTTATTCCCACACAACCCCTCCTTTTTACTTCCCTCAAGGACAAAGCTTTGTATCAAGCAATTTCTCCATTATCCACGATGTTTTCTATCGAAGAGGACGAAAAAAATATTAATTCCACAAACTTGAAATTGTCATCTGCAGCTCCTTTCAATTTGGACCAGTCTAAGATTATTTTGTGTGGGAATGGGTTTAAGATACTACCTCTAGCTCATGGACGTTAAACATCTGGGTTGGGAGTGTTAGCGAACGACCCTATAAGCTTAAGCTTAAGTCGAATTAAACTCAATACATGTAGTGAGGACGAATTATTTTTAACCTCATTAGCAAGTCTCGTCTGGCCAGGAATGATACTCTTTCGTTTAACAGAATAGTCCTTTTTTTTTGATTAACCCTTTCCTGTTCAAGCCCGAGATTTTACGTTGCTGTGATTTAATACTTGAGAAAACATTGCAAAAAAGAAGAAATTGCTTGTAACAAGCATTTTCTTCTTTTCCCACAATATTTTTATCACATAGGATGGCTTTATCTTAAATGCATACAATTTTCATTGTCGTCTGCAACCACTTTCGATTTGGACCGGTCTAAAATTTCAAAAATGAAAAGGGTTACTAGCAAATGTTCCCTACCTGCCAAATTCCCCCGTTATACCCAGTTCTGTACGTCTTGGGGTCTGTTCCATCATGGGATTCAACGTAAGCCAATCTGCGTAGAAATCTCTTGTCCTCCGCAAACAAACAGGATTCACGTATAATGTTCACGACAGCCTCCACGACCTCGGCGCCATACTGGTTTGGCACGAGTGTCAGATCAGCGGCTGATCCCAGTTCAAGAAGAAACCCAACAAACACCAGACAGAGGCCGAGCTTCATGGTGGATAACGGTTGACGACCTCACGAGTAATATCTCCTCTAGGTTCATCTGGGTTTTATAACCTGGGAGGTCTGTAGGACACTTCCTGATTGATAAACTGGCAAGGTAAATAAAGACGTTCTGGCATGTTGTGTGTCGTATCTTAAAAGATATGGACATTCAATCAAAAAAGGTTGGAGACATGGAGTAAGTAAGGACGAGAAGCGCATTAATTGACCACCAGCGTATGATGTTTCCACAACCTCATCAGGGCGCTAGAAAAAGCCAAAAGGCATTCTCAATATCAGCATAGTGCATTTAGAACATATGTAGAATTCCTTGAAGACGTTGAGAATTTTCTTTCCATAAAGCACACGGTTAAAATTCAAATCGGGTTGATGGAAGTCTAAATTCAAGCGTATTTGTAGCCCTGCGAACTAGCCTCCCCCACGCCCCCCCCCCAAAAAAAAGAGAGAAAACAATCAATATCTGTATTGAAGTGCATCTTGCAGATTATTAGGCCTGGGCAAATGATCTGTTCATTACTAGATTAAATGTAAAACATGTATAAACGAAAAGTAGTCTGTCTTTCCAAAATATAACATTTTCGAACTAATACTAGCAGAGGTTCCCTAAATAAATAAAACTGTCATTTGTCTTTTATTCGAACGACGCACTTCATTTAAGCTTTGGATCGTTTCAACAAAATTACCTTTTTGTTTTACGCAATTTGCAGATGGCTCTATTGTACTTGAATTAACACAGATATCTGAAACGAGAGGTTTGTGACGTACAGGCGTAATTCGAGGACAGACCGTTTCATCATATTCTTTGGGATTGAAGAACAAATTTGAAATAGCTGGCTGTTGTTACTTACTAGTATTTCCAAACAATCCCGATTTTTTGACGCCAACCAGGGGAAACAAAGACTAGGAAAACAATTTGAAAAATGAAGAAATTGCTTTTCACAAGCAATTTTTTGCATTATTCACAATGCTTTTTACTAAAAAATACAACGAGCAAGTTCGTCCTCCGTAAACTTAGACCGGCATATTACGAAAGGGTTAGAAATCAGTTAAGATTTATCACTCATAGTCAATAACCCGGAGATTAATGTCCTAAATAGTATACCAAAAGAAGAAATATTTGATAAGAAACGATTATTTACTGATACGGTTTTGATAACTCATTACCAGGCGATAACATTTTAGACTGTTCCAAATTCAAAATGTTGTAGAGGACAAAGTTTTAGTTGATGAAATTGTGAAAATAGTTTTTGTCCTATGGGGAAGATAATATAGTGGATAATGAAGAAATTGCTTAAAACAAGCAAGTTCTTCAATTCCCACATTTCTTTCAAAAGCCTGTTTTCATTAGGGGCGTTAAAAAGCGTGATTGTGGGGAACTAAGTAAATGCCTATTTTTCAGGACGCGAGTAAAAATACAAACAAGGGTTGCAAGAAAGCAAGAAATATCATTATATAACATTAATTAACTCCCCACTGATTTGCAGATAAATGCACAGTATTTCAATATTTTTATGTCGCCGGGTATTTAGAAATCACATCCGTTTCATTCACTGAATTCAGTACGTGATTCATAATACTGAAAAGAGCATCGAGAAATTGACCAATCGCGAGTGTAGGTAAAACAACATCAACGACAACAAAAATTCAATCAAACCATTCATTTGATTTGTTTGAATGGGGTTTAACGCCGCTTTTAACAATCTTTCAGTTATATCGCGGCGGCTGGAGCACCTAGCAATGGATTCCTGGTATTTCTCGCACCAGTACTACCACTACACCCTTTCCTAGCCTCCAGCTGCTATCCCACATAGGCTTACGATTATCTGCCCATTGGTGGTAGACGAATGGCGGAAAGAGTAACCATTCATTTGAACGAAACTGATGTTTGAACTTCGACATTGGCAAACATTTTGTGAAGCATTTTAGTTAGTTTCGCGGCATAAACGTCGTAACTTACAGATTACAGACTATCTATTATTACATTCTTGTACATGTAACATGCACATGTAACTGGCCACTAATTTTGCAAAATAACGCCTTTAAATATCGAAGAAGAACTTCCTGTTGGAGTAAATGGGCGTTGCTAGCTGAGTCAGTGTTATCCGCAAATTTACAGGCTAGGGATTTTTTTTTGTAACGATTTCTCTATTAAATTGAATGACTGGGATATGCGAGATGATATGAGCGTTTTGAACAAAATAGGAGATTTTCTAATAATGCCCCCCCCTCTCGATGAAATATACGTACTGCTATAAAAATATGTATGTATCTTCATGGACCTACCAAACGATTCTAATCAAACGTCATCCGATGAAATCATTGAATGTTCGAGCGATTTAAATGACGTTGGGGGCGTTTTGAACGGTTTGAATGAGTGCTTGGAATGGTTTGAATGAGTGTTTTGAATGCGCCATGCATGACTGGAACGTTGGTTGAAAGATTTTGAATCATTTTGAGTAGGATGACGGATTTTCTCAACTATTCGCTGTGCCATACTTGATATATTTGTCACTTCATTTGGCGCCGAAACAAATGAAAAATACGCTATTTTTCCTGACGCACGATCTTTGTGTGACTCTCCCCCCATCCCCATTTGCTTTTTATTGAAACCGCATAAAGTAGAGTCAAAGAGAGTGAAAGAGAAAGACACCCCGAGATAGAGAAACGGACAGAAAAAAATGATGAACATATGTATAGAGAGACAGCTAGAAAGAGATCATCAGAGAATGACAGGCTAGAAACTGGAAGAGAGAGACAGAGAGACAGAGAGAGACAGGGGCAGAGAGAGAAACAGCGAGACAGAGAGAGAGGCAGAGAGAGAGAGAGAGAGAGAGAGAGAGAGAGAGAGAGAGAGAGAGAGAGAGAGAGAGAGAGAGAGAGAGAGAGAGAGAGAGAGAGAGAGAGAGAGAGAGAGAGAGAGAGAGAGAGAGAGAGAGAGAGCAGGTCGTTCGCGAAATGAACAGAGACTAACGAGTTATCATGTCATATCTAATTTAAATTTGTCTAACAATTTAGGTACAGACCTATGTATAACTTCACTATGCGCAAGCTGACGAGATTTTCTGAAAAGAAAATCCTGAAATACCTAGATGGTAAAAAGAGTGTAAAAAGAATGGTGATTTTGCTGGATGTTGAGACGTCCTCCAGTATTGCCACGTGTCGAACATCTGGTAGGTTCTTACCCTGATATCGACATGCAGATGCAATTTCAGCTGTATGTATATACGTTCAAAGAGGTTCCGTGGATGATTTTTTTATAATTTTGTTTTAGGTTTTTTAATCTACAACTTGGTCACAGAAAGTTTAAAAGATATGCAGAATCTCTCATTTATTTCTTCTTGATAATATGTAACTTGTGGTACAGGGGTTTAGAGCAGGGTAGATAACCAGTTCACAACAATGCCGGGTGATACGAAAGCAAACGTTACGGTAAAGACATTGCCGTGCCTAAGAACTGACCAATCGTGATTTTTGATCAAAGAATAATTTAATTGTTAGTTTCGTCTATCAAAAACGAGCGATCTGATTGGTCGAAAAATTTATTTCATACCTCCATGAACAAAATATTGAGTACGCAGCAATTTTGTATGCTTCCGCACAAAATAGATCACTACAAAAAGGTATCAAAATTTGTTAAGTTGTTGCATTTTTCGCTCGATGCTATTAAATTATAAGAAATGAAGATAATATTTTTTGTTTTCATGGAGGTATGAACTGAAAAACCTAATCACACAATGTATGAATCCGCTTCGCGTATTCATACAGTGTGATTAGGTTTTTCGGTTCATACCTCCATGAAAACAAAAAAATATTATCTTCATCTCTTAAATAAATCGACCTATCAAATCACTCATTCATATCGGAACTGAACTTTGAAATCCGAAATTGGTAATTTATTTATACGAAATATTTCTGTTCAATAGGTAGCTTGAACGCATAAAATACATCTTTTTTCAAGCCGCAATTACGACATTTAGCTAGTCAACCAACGATAATACATTTTTGTTTCATGCTTTTGACCGTATTTTGCAAAATAACGCCACTTAATATACAATTGATATTTCCTTTTGGAGTCAGTGGGCATAGCCAGCGGAGTCAGTAGCGGGGGTCAGCTCTCCATTAATTATAGACTGTATTTCACCCATTCCTTTAACCCATTCCCAAACAGCAAAATTTTAGACTTGTCTAAAAGTCAAAAGTCATGAAATTTTAGAGTTTTCAACTTTCTGGGTCGAAAATATTGCGGAAAATGAAGAAATTGCTTGTGACAAGCAATTTCTTTATTTCCCACAATCTTTTCCAAAGCTTTTTTTTTTTGGGGGGGGGGTGTCTAAAAGCTTCACTGATTGGGAATGGGTTACAAGGTCATTCAAGCAGTAAAGATGAAAACGTCATTAATATTTCTAAAACGTGCCAGTAGCGATTCACAGACAAACTGTCGTCGTATACACCCAAGTTTAAGTTTTTGGTAAAGGAATGTCATAGATATGTAATTCAACGATTAAACAAACATTTTCGAGTTAAAAATCTACATCTGACCACAAAATCATGCAATGCCAAGAAACTAATTCATAAAGTCAACGTAGAACTTTAAATACAACAACAAAGCAATACGTTACTGGAGAGTATTTAGACAGAATGGTTCTGATTCCTTCGCGGATTTCTTGAATTGAACAGGATATACTTTAGTCTACTTTGATGCGAAAAAGGGGATATATTATAAACCTATCAATGTTTCTAGTAAAATATATACATTCTACACAGACAAAATCAGACACGAAACAAACAAACAAACAGAAAAAAACCTACCTGACAGTGTCAAATACGGTTCGATATAATGTAGTCTTAGATGACGTAATTTTCATTCCGTAAACGATGTCATTGTGCGAATAAACGTTATCAGAATGGTAAGGCAAAGGGAAATACTAGGAGAAATACAGATTGAATCGAATTTATTTAATAAAAAAATGGAATATTTTGTTACGATTGCGATACAACATCTTGTATTTGCTTCTCGGCGCGGAGAAAATTTGATGTTGCATGAGACCGACCCTTCAGCTATTTATCTGTAGTCCAAGGATAATCAAATACATTTACTCAGAAGATAAAGATAAATCATGAGGAAAATAGATTTAAACTGAAACCAAACTCTAATTGGTCATTGCATATTTCCCTATGCGCCAACCCTTAATAGGCATAAATAAAACAAATGAGTTGATGTGATAAAAAGAAAAACCAATCCTAAAGACTTCGAAAAGGAGAAACGAACGAGTGTAAAAGAGAACAAGTAAAAAAAAAAAAACTCGAACTTTTCAGTACACTCAACATCATCGGCCAACCAAAACCCATTTTATTCTTGAACAAACGTACGCTTTTGATGAAAATTGATAGAAGAATACAAATGAGCTACAAGATATGTTGTTCATGACTATAATCAAGAGTTTTCCGCGGACAACTAACTGCTTTTTACACCAGGGTTGTATGTGTGAAATATGAGCATCCCAGGATGATATTGACCAGCTCAGAATTTTGATTATAAAGGATAAAGGGTCGCGGTCATAGGCTCAAAGTAATTGTCTTAAATTGGAGGCCCTTCTCCAGATAAATACGTGTGAAATAGGAGCACCCGGGATGAAAAATGACAACGAGAGAAACATATTTTGGTTGAAGTTTCTTTTATAACAGATAAAAGGCCAAGGTCACCAGGTCATAGAATTAAGGTCATTGTTTCAAATGAAAGCCCATCTCCTTCCAGATCATTACATGTGTGATAATATAAGAAGCCTTTGGTGAACAATGACCAAAAAATTGTGTTATTTTAAACAGTTAAAGGTCAGGTGCACAAGGCCATAGGGTCAAGTTCATTTACTCAAATTGAAACCTTCGTACACTTAAAAAAAAAAAAAAAAAAAAACATGCGTGAAACATGTGTCCCCTAGCACCAGTTATAGAAGATATATCAACTTTTACCAAGTGGGACGTCGACGTCGAAGCAGTGGGTATGAGTATAGCTTTTAGGAGACTTTCATCCCGGGCCCGCCAAAAGACCACCCAACCTTGACCTGAACTGCTCGATAGAAATGGCTATAATAGACCAATCGCGACTGTCAATAAGAATTTATGTCGACAAATTAAATCATTCACTTTTACTAGCAGTGGGTTTTGAACTCCAACATTGGACTCCATTTTTGTTGAACTTTTTTGCTGTTTTGGCGACTTAAACGTCGTTACTACAGCTTACTCAAGCTATATATATATACAGAGTTTAGGTCACAAACCAACCGTTCTACCTTTTTGTTATATGCTGCTAGCAACAAACTTTGAAAAATAACGCCGTGAAATATCGAAGAGGAACTTCTTGTCGGAGTCAATGGGCGGGGCCAATAGAATAAGTGGACGGGGCCAGCGAACGGTCAAAATGAGCTGTCATCTGCTTTCAAGGGAAAGAACTGAATGATATTCAAATTCAGAGTCGCAAGGTATATATGAGTTTTCTCGCTTGAGAGGGATATTCTCGAAGGTTTGATTGATTGTTTGATTAAATGGGGTTTAACGCCATTTTTAACAGTATTTCAGTCATATCGAGGCGGCTGGAGCACCTTACAATGGATTCCTGGTATTTCTCACACCAGCACTACGACAACATCCTTTCATAGTTTCCAGCTGCTATCGAACATAGATTAACGATTATCCACCATTGGTGAGAGACAAATGTCGGAAAGGATATGTGCCGCCGCCGGGGATCGAACCTATGATATCCCATGATTGAAGATTAGGAGTCTGACGCGTTACCGACTGCGCTAGGACGGCGGCGATATTCTCGAAGGACTGCCAGATTGCTAGAACAGAACACAATAACTGATTAAGGCTTTCTTTCCAGGTATTTCAAACTTACCACAGGGTGAGTTGAATTCATTTTCCTACTACAGCAAATCTTGTATTTTGCGACCACTCAAGGGACGCTCAAAAGAGTGGCCGCTTTACAGATGGGTTACTAAGAAAACTTTTTTTCAAAAGATATACATGTGAATGATTGAGTTGACCGTATACACAAATTATAACATAATTCTTTTTTACCTATTGTTGGGACTTTTTAGAATCGTCTCATTGAGGCGATTCTAATGAGTTCGAATGTCATAGAATTTTTGTTGAAATTTTACTTTTTAGGCAAAATGCCTTCACGTTCCGAAAGCTTTTGCTTTAAAAAAAGGGATTTCGATTATTGTCACTTAACCCATTCCCACACAACAAAATTTTAGACTGGTCCAAATTGATAGAAGCTGCAGACGACAACTTCAAGTTGATGGAATTTCAAATTTCTTTGTCTTTTTGAATAGAAAACATTGTGGATAATGAAGAAATTGCTTGATACAAGCAATTTCTTCATTTTCCACAATGTTTTCTAAAGTATTTTTCTTGAGGGGCGTAAAAAGGAGGGATTGTGTGGGAATGGGTTAAGGAAGTGGTCGCTTGAGCAAGATCGACTTTATTATTAAATTAATATGTAATTTCCCAAATAAATATGAAATAATTAAGGTACAAAGAGGGATGTCAAAAGAACCCCCGAACCCCCCTCTAAATCTTCAACTGACACAGTGCTAATAATGTCGAATTTTTTCACTTCGCTGTGACAATTTGTGAGTGAGTTTGGTTATTCTACCTCACTATTTACAGTTCAAAACTCTTTAAAACTGACGCTCATCCAACTCAATTTTATACCAAATCGCACGTTTAGTGCTCTGTTCATATCATTCAAATCACCCAAGACTTCTTTCACTTCGTTCAAGGCTGACCTCGTTTTTGAAGTATCTGATCAGTCTGGGTTGATGAAGAAATCAATTTATAGAACGGTTCATGCCTTTTTTTGAAGGGAGGTTATTACATTTCGCTCGAGAACTCGATCATTCTGTTCCATTCATAATAATTCATTTTATCAATTACTTACTACTACGACACATTTTTAACCCATTCCCACTCAATGACGCTTTTTAGACACTCCAAAGAAAGAGAGCTTTATAAAACATTGTGGAAAATGAAGAAATTGCTTGTTGCAAATAATTTCTTCATTATCCATAATGTTTTCTACCTCAAAAGTAAAAAGAGTCCAAATTTTCATAAACTTTAAACGTCTGCACTCTAAAGGCTTGAACTTTGGGCTTAGATTTCTAGAAAGGTAATCAACAAAAACCTTTTGAACGACCATGGGCTGTTTTCGATAAAATGTTTGACTAGGGTATGCTAGATGACGGGTCACCAATGTTCAAAAACATGTTCACTAGCGTTCAAACCAGGCAACCTCGAGACTATAAGTCCTTTGATATTTCTAACCTTTGATTTACGTCGATATATTCTCATACTTAATCTGATTTTTTTTCATCTTCCCGTTTATTGAATTTAAGAAAGACAACACGTGTTGGCATATTCAAGATAATTCAAGTGGTTATCTCCCTGCTACCTAAATTTGTAAATAAAATTGTGTTCCATCCATTCTTCGGCAAACATTGTTGAAAATGAAGAAATTGCTTGTTACTAGCAATTTCTTAATTATCCGCAATGTTTTCTACCTAAAAAAGAAGAAAAGAATAAAATGTAGTTTCATCAACCAAAGATAATCATCTGCAAAATCTTTAAATTTTGACCAGTCCCTTGTTATGCGTTAACGCCATGTTGAAAAATCTTTGACACAATTGTATTTATTTATAGGTAAGTTTGAAAGATGAAATAGTAATGTTGGGAAAAAAGAACAACATCACACCAGTTTCTGTGTTGTTGTCGACTTACCTGCTTCATCAAATACGAGTTAGAATCGATAAGAAATACTCTTTCCAGAGAACTTCACTCGTACCCTCCTTTTGCATATTTAAATTATGAAAGCTCTTGTTTCCTTTAGTGCCCAACCAAACGATTTCTTTTCTTCCTCGGAGGGAAGATGTTACTTTGAAACTTTGGTTAGAATGATTGTGTTTGTAATATCACCGGCTAGGTCATTCAGGTCAAAAAGCTATGCTACTATATCAGAGACAAAAAAAAAAAAAAAAAGTTGCACTCTAAAGCTTCAACTTTGGGCTCTGATATCTAGAAAGGTAATCAACAATATTAGGTTCTGTGATACATGTACCTTTGCAAATTTTGAAATTATTGGAACTTATTTGGGGTAGATACTCTATCATTACATTGAATTTTAGAAAAAAAACTTTTTGAACGACCACGGGCTGTTTTCGATAAAATGTATGACTATTGTATGTTAGATGACGGATCACCTCAAGGTTCAAAAACACGTTCAATAGGGTTCATAGGGTTCATAGCAGGCAACCTCGAGGACATCAGTCCTTTGATATTTTTATCTTTGATTTACGTCCATATATTCCCATACTTAACCCGAGTTATTTTTCATCTTCCCGTTTATTGAATTCAAGAAAGACGCCACGTGTTGGCACATTCAAGATAATTCAAGTGGTTATCTCCCTGCTACCTAAATTTGTAAATAAAATTGTGTTCCATCCATTCTTCGGCAAACAATGTGGAAAATGAAGAAATTGCTTGTTACTAGCAATGTCTTCATTATCCGCAATGTTTTCTACCTAAAAAAGAAGAATAAAATGTAGTTTCATCAACCAAAGATAATCATCTGCAAAATCTTTAAATTTTGACCAGTCCCTTGTTATGCGTTAACGCCATGTTGAAAAATCTTTCACACAATTGTATTTATTAATAGATAAGTTTGAAAGATGAAATAGTAATGTTGGGAAAAAAGAACAACATCGCAACAGTTTCTGTGTTGTTGTCGACTTACCTGCTTCATCAAATACGAGTTAGAATCGATAAGAAATACTCTTTCCAGAGAACTTCACTCGTACCCTCCTTTTGCATATTTAAATTATGAAAGCTCTTGTTTCCTTTAGTGCCCAACCAAACGATTTCTTTTCTTCCTAGGAGGGAAGATGTTACTTTGAAACTTTGGTTAGAATGATTGTGTTTGTAATATCACCGGCTAGGTCATTCAGGTCAAAAAGCTATGCTTCAATATCAAAGACAAAAAAAAAAAAAAAAAGTTGCACCCTAAAGCCTTAACTTTGGGCTCTCATATCTAGAAAGGTAATCAACAATATTAGGCTCTGTGATACATGTACTCTTGCCAATTTTGAAATCATTGGAACTTATTCGGGGAAGAAACTCTATCATTACATTAAATTTTAGAAAAAAAACTTTTTGAACGACCACGGGCTGTTTTCCATAAAATGTTTGACTATGGTATGTTAGATGACGGGTCACCAAGGTTCAAAAACATGTTCACTAGCGTTCAAACAAGGCAACCTCGAGGATATCAGTCCTTTTGGTATTTTTATCTTTGATTTACGTCCATATATTCTCATACTTAACCCGACTTATTTTTCATCTTCCCGTTTATTGAGTTTAAGAAAGACAACACGTGTTGGCATATTCAAGATAATTTAAGTGGTTATCTCCCTTACCTAAATTTGTACCCATTCTTCGGCAAACATTGTGGAAAATGAAGAAATTGCTTGTTGCTAGCAATTTCTTCATTATCCGCAATGTTTTCTAAAGTATTTTTCTTGAGGGGCGTAAAAAGGAGGGACTGAGTGGGAACGGGTTATGGAAGTGGTCGCTTGAGCAAGATCGACTTTATTATTAAATATATATGTAATTTCCTAGATAAATATGAAATAATTAAGGTACTTGTTAAGGGAGTTGTCAAAAGAACCCTCGAACCCCCTCAAAATCTGCAACTGTCACAGTGCTAACAAGGTCGAAATCTTTTACTTCGCTGTGACAATTTGTGAGTGAGTTTGGTTATTCTACCTCACTATTTACAGTTCAAAACTCCATATAACTGACGCTCACCCAACTCATTTTATTCCAAATCGCACGTTTAGCGCTCCGTTCATGAATATCATTCATATCACCCAAGACTTCTTTCACTTCGTTCAAGGCTGACCTCGCTCGAGAACTCGACCATTCTACCCTTTCTGTTCCATTCATAATAATTCATTTTATCGATTACTTACTTCTACGACACGTTTTTAACCCATTCCCACTCAATGACGCTTTTAGACACCCCAAAAAAGAGCTTTAGAAAACATTGTGGAAATTGAAGAAATTGTTTGTTACAAATAATTTCTTCATTATCCATAATGTTTTCTACCTCAAAAGTAAAAAAAGTCAGAATTTTCATCTGCTTTAAATTGACGTCTGCAACTCTTTAATATTTGGATCGGTCTTAAATGTTACCATCTGATAATAGTTTTACACACCATTGGTTGTAAATCCTACTATTGGATCACTAGCAACGCTAACTTAACTCATTCCAACTCAAGCCCTCCTTTTTACGCCCCGCAATTAAAGAGCTTTGGAAAACATTGTGGAAAATGAAGAAATTGCTTGTATCAAGCAATTTCTTCATTATCCACAATGTTTTCTACCCCAAAAGACGAAAAAAATTAAAATTACATCAACTTGAAATTGTCGTCTGCAGCTCCTTTCAATTTGGACTGGTCTAAAATTTGTTGTGTGGGAATGGGTTAAAGCTGTATTTACGACATTTTGGTCGCCAACCTACGCTCTGTTCTACATATGAAAATGTTGAAAAATGTTAAGCAGTAGCTCATTTTCCTCATTATTGTCATATTCTATGCAAATATTGTCGGTGGGCGAGCAAAATGTCGTAACTACAGCTTTAATAAAGTTGTACTTTCAACATTTTGCTTGCCCACCGACGATATTTTTCCAACCAATAAATTGTTACAGATTCTATTTTTGTTTTGGTTGTAATTCCTTGTATTTCTTTGTCGTTGTTTTGTTTGTTGTTGTTGTTTGTGTGTCTGGTAGGGATGTTAATGTTTCAGATGTCAATTTGCATTTTTTGCATATCAAAAATTCAGTTTGTTAAAATATCTCCTTTGCTTTGAGATCTAGCAGAGAATGGTGTCCGGCGTATGTCATTTAATGTTTACTTTAGAGGCTGCATTTTTGGCCTTTTAGCCAAATCTTCCCCTAAAAAACATAATAAAATTTATAAGAAAACTGTACTCGAGGCCAAAAAGCATAAATTGTAATGTCAATGGGAACTATATGATCAGAATAATTCCACGAGGTAAGCCTAAAATTCGCAAAAGAAGTTTGGATAAATTAAATTGTGACCCACCACAATTTAAGGTTTGTTTACATCAAACTATGACGTCAATGATGACGTTTTAACTTTCGCTAGTCATTCAAACATCTAGCTAGGTCACGGAGATTAACGAAATCGTCCTTAAAGTTTAGTCATCAGCACATGCGTTTATAGTAGTCCATGCTGAAGATTAGCGATTATTCCCGGTAAAGACTCCGGTGAATTCGACTTGATTTTAATGTGTAAACAAATACGAGTTAGAATCGACAAGAAATACTCTTTCCAGAGAACTTCACTCGTATCCTCCTTTTGCATATTTTAATTATGAAAGCTCTTGTTTCCTTTAGTGCCCAACCAAACGATTTCTTTTCTTCCTCGGAGGGAAGATGTTACTTTGAAACTTTGGTTAGAATGATTGTGTTTGTAATATCACCGGCTAGGTCATTCGGGTAAAAAAGCTATGCTACTATATCAAAAACAAAAAAGAAAAAAAAAGTTGCACTCTAAAATTCAAATTTGGACTCTGATATCTAGAAAGGTAATCAACAATATTAGGCTCTGTGATACATGTACCCTTGCCAATTTTGAAATCATTGGAACTTATTCGGGGTAGAAACTCTATCATTACATTAAATATTAGAAAAAAAAACTTTTTGAACGACCACGGGCTGTTTTCGATAAAATGTTTGACTATGGTGTGTTAGATGACGGATCACCGAGGTTCAAAAATATGTTCACTAGCGGTCAAACAAGGCAACCTCGAGGATATCAGTCCTTTGGTATTTTTATCTTTGATTTACGTCCATATATTCTCATACTTAACCCGAGTTATTTTTCATCTTCCCGTTTATTGAATTTAAGAAAGACAACACGTGTTGGCATGTTCAAGATAATTCAAGTGGTTATCTCCCTGCTACCTAAATTTGTACCCATTCTTCGGCAAACATTGTGGAAAATGAAGAAATTGCTTGTTGCTAGCAATTTCTTCATTATCCGCAATAATTTCTACCTAAAAAAAAAAGGAGAAAAGAATGAAATATAGTTTCATCAACCAAAGATCATCTGCAAAATCTTTAAATTTTTACCAGTCCCATCTTATGCGTTAACACCATGTTGAAAAATCTTTCAGACACAATTGTATTTATTTATAGGTAAGTTTGAAAGATGAAATAGTAATGTTGGGAAAAAAGAACAACATCACACCAGTTTCTGTGTTGTTGTCGACTTACCTGCTTCATCATGCCATTTCATCACTGAGTTTATTCAAATGTATTTGTTTTAGCAATAAAAACCAACACTCTTCACGAACAATTATCTATTAACCCATTCCCACACGACAAAGTTTTAGACTGGTCCAAATTCAAAGAAGCTGCAGACAACAATTTATAGTTAATGAAATTCTAGATTTTTTCAACTTTTGGGATAGAAAATATTGTGGAAAATGAAGAAATTGCTTGTAACAAGCAATTTCCTCATTTTCCACAATGTTTTCCAAAACTTTAGATTGAGGAGGCGTTTAAAATCGTCATTGTGTGGGAATGGGTCAAATCATTAAATCATAACATAACAGATTATATAGGTAATGAGCCTTCCAGCGAAAGGACTATCGATGAAACTCTCAATACAACTCGGTACTTCCAAATTTAGAAAAAAAAGGTATTTTGTTTCTAACATTTACCATTCTAAATTTTTATCTACTTTTTAACGATCATTCTTTGCAATTCATTGAAATCTTTATTTGAGTCTTTGCATGTCGTTTCCGACCGTATATATTTCATATGAGAAAGAAAAAGGCGAAGATCAGCCTGTTCATCCTCACAGTCTGATCAGAGTCTTCACTGTCAGTGTTTATTCTAGGCAGGGAGATTGGGAGATTCCCCGACTTTTAATAAAGATACCCCAAATTTCTATCATTGGTGGGGGATTTCTTGTTATGAGTAAAGCGCATGATAAACCAATCATTTCTGAATTGATTTTCGATTTTTCGCGGAAATCCTCCACAATTTTTAAATCCTGGAATAATCACTGCACTGTACGCTCTATAGATATATACTGGCCAAAAGCTTCTTTAGACGGCCAGTGAACATTCTTACTGTCCTGATGCTGTCCAGCCTACTCGGTGTCTGCACTTCACACTCATGTGAATGGTTGGAAAAATCACGCAAGGGTCCAAATTGTATTAGTCACCATCATGAGTCATGAGTATAACTTAAACCGGAAACCGAACCCGGATGTTCCTGTTTTGACATGAGGTATTTACAAAAGTCTGTCTGCACATGCGTACAGTCTGATCTTAGTCTATACCACCTGCTTCTATCCCTTTTGAGAAAGAATCGTATATAAGATGAATTTCCATAAAAATATTAACCTACAGTGTGATTTTTTATAGTTCTTTCAGTCCATTGATATTAATGCAATTCTGTAGAGGATTTCCATCACCATGATAAGTGTTAATAGTCTCACAATTTTGTTTTTATGCATTTTGAAACATGCCAACATGTTATCGTGTTATATGACGCAATCGGCGGATCGCTGGCCACGCCCACTGAGGTCCGACAAGACGTTCGACTAAGATGCTAAACAGCGTTATTGCGTATTGTACAAAATTTATGGCCAGTAACGTAAATGAATGGGGTGTAACTCCTCTTTTAACAGTATTTCAGTCATATTGCGGAGGTTGGAGCACCTTACAATGGATTCCTGGTATTTATCACGACAGTAGTAAACATTAAGTACTTCACTAGCCCCAAGCTGCTTTCCCACTTAGGTTTACGATTTTCCACTCATTGGTGAGAGACAAACGTCGGAAAGGATATGTGCCAACGCCGGGAATCGAACCCATGACATCCCATGATTGAAGATTGGGATTATGATGCGCTACCGTGTGGGCTATGACGGCGGATGTCAGTAACGTAAACAACAATAACAACAACAACGACAACAACAACAAACCAACACAAAACAAAACAAGAAAATGGTTAATTGGTGATTCAAACGTCTTAACTACAGCTTAAATAACATGTTTAAGCCTACAAACAAAATGCTTCATGCAAATGTCTGTCTGTGTTAGAGTTCAAAGTTTACTTCCAATTTAAATGTTTCATTTAATCGGTCGATTGATTCTTTAATTGACAAGTCGCGGAGGTCACTCAATAAGTCGACCAATGAAATAATTCATTTAAACCAAAAATGAGTTTAGGTCTCCAACACTGGCCGCCATCTTTTGTTAACCTTTTGGTTGGTTTGCAGATTTAAACGTGGTATCTATAGTTATTCAAGCTGTAGTTACGACTTTTAGGTCAACAACCAACTATTCTCATTTTTTGTTGCATGCCTATCGTCATAACTTTTGCAAAATAACGCCTTTAAGACTCGAAGTGGGACTTCCTGGCGTTGAAAGCGGAATAAGTGGACAGGGCCAGCGATTGGTCAATTTACAACCACGATCAGTCAATTGACTTTAACAAATGCAATATTACTAAAAATATCTCAAAAGACATAGATTTGAATCTGGTCCTTCTATTCAATCATAAATCACGCTCCATTTTTCAGAATTTGACTTAAAAATACGACATAGACCTTAATAAACGGCATTGACCTTGATGTTTTGTTAAAACGGGGTTTAACGCCACTTTTTAGCGTATTTCAGTCATATTACTTCGACTGGGTCACCTAATCATTGAGTCCTTGTATTTCTTTTACCAGTTCTACAATTACGTTATTTCCGAGCGCCAGCGCCTACGGGTCGAAAAATGTAAGTGACACGGACTATCAAACAAAAGGAAAGAAAAAGGATGGATCACGAATAGACAAGGTGACTAGCAAACACACAGCAAAACAACGTCAACAAATACTAACGATTAGGTTCGATTTATCGGTGCGTATAGGTATGGGATGAGTAATTCATGATTTTTTTTCGATTAAAGCGGTGTCCAATAAGTGTGGTTTTCTAAAGTATGACGAACGTATGCTATTTATAGCTATTATCAAGGGCTTATTTGTTTAACACACATTCTAAACTCCTTATAAGGATAAATTGTGCACATGTATAAACAAATAAACGCTTTTGCAAATTTTATAAACCGAGATCAATTTGAACTGTCAAAAGTGTACTTAATCTTTTTCTGCACAAACCCAGGATTTTACGACACTGTGATTTTATACCTCAGAAAACATTGTGGATAAAGAGAAATTGCTTGTAACAAGCAGTTTCTTCTTTTCCCACGATATTTTCTTCAACATTGGATGGTTTCATTTTAAAATGTTTCCAATTTTCATTGTCGTTTACAACCTCTTTCCATTTGGAACAGTCTAAAATTAAAAAAAAAAGGAAAGGGTTGAACACGTCCTAGCTGCGTGTGCCCAGGAGTAGACTAATAAATAACTTTGATCGAAGACGGTGAGACTAATACTGAAGAAATTCCTGCAGTATTCAAAATATCAGTCGAAAGATCGGCTAGGTCTAGTCTTCGTGAATTTAACCCCCCCCCCCCCACACACACACCCATACACTTGACAGGCTTAATGAATGACATTCTCCATATGCGAAAATCAAGTTTTCTTCGGCAAAATGACTTTAAAACGGTTTCGTTTCGCTCTAGGGGATAGATGAAAAGTTGATTTATTCATATCTGCATGAACTCGTTTTAACATAGCATATGACCCACATTATGACTCCGTCTCAACACTTTACTGTTTTACACAATGTTAGACCTGTCCAAATCCAAAGGTTTTGCAGACGACAATTTAAAGTAGATTTAATTCGAAAAAGTATCATTCAGTTGGGAAGAAAATATTGTTGAAAAAGAAGAAATTGCTTAAGACAAGCGATTTCTTCTTTTTCCACAATATTTTCTCAAATATAAAAAACACAGAGACGTAAAAACCATGGATTGAACAGGAAAGGGTTAAGGGATTAAATTTCATTTTCATTCAGCGGGTAAGTCACTTTTCCATATAAGATAAAAAAGCAAAATCAAAAGTTGACCAAAGAAAGTCGTTAATTTCCAAAACAGCCCAATTGGCGGATCGAGGCCGTCAATCAAAATATCGAAAGACAAATCTAATCATCCATTGAGACCAGGGCCTGATATTATGAAACGTTTTTCGTACTCAACTGAGAATTTACTCAAACCTCAAATTTGAATAAGTATCTTGTTTTAATTTCAATTGTATATTAAGAGTAATAGGTTACACCCTACAAATATTGATATTTATTTTCGTGCACTTACCATGCATAGGATATAAGCAGAAATACACTTTTAATCCCAACTCGAAGTTTGAGTAAATTCTCAATTGAGTACGAAAAAAGTTTTATAATCTCGGGCCCAGAAGTAAACTCTGAAGTCCGATATTTGCCTACATAATTGTGAAACATTTTCGTTGCTTAGGCTACATACACATCATAACTATACAGCTTATTCAAGTAGACCAACGACTTTACTTTTTGTTACATGTTACTGGCCATAAAATTTACAAAGTAACAACATAATTTTGATATCGCAGTATAACATACTAGTATGTACTCTAACCCGCGTGTAAACCCGCAAAATCCGATCAGAGTCCATTTCACGACCACTAACCGCCAATATGAAGTGCAACTTGTATAACAGATGGTTTAATTTTGCAAATTTATGACCGGTAACAAGAAGAACAAATAAAATAGTTCGTTGGTGAATGAAACGGTCATAACTAACGTCAATTCTACATCTTTGACCCCAAACCAGTAAAAAGAACTTTCCATAAATGTTGGGGTTCAAAATTGAATTCATGATTTGATTGGTGTATCGATTATTTTGATTGCCTGTAGCGATCTGTCAATATGTCAATTCTGTCAATTCAGTGATAAAACCTTTTTCATTTAGCGAGATTTAATCCCCCAATGATACGTGGTATTGTTATTGACTGTGCAGATCAGTAAACTAACAGATAGCTTGCCCCGCCCACTGACTCCTCTCTCTGACTGTGCTGGCTCTGCTCGCTGATCATCGACATGAAGTTCGACTTAGTAAACGGTGTTATATTTGGAAAATTAATCATTAACATGTAATTAGGATCGTTGACGACCTAAACGTCGTAAAGCTACTACAGTTTAAAAATCAAAGCACTGAAAGTCCTGATGATGGACTTCCGACTTGGCATTGTAAAGTGATATTCCCGTTTTGGTGAACAAAATGGCAGTTTTCGTATAGAAAATCTTTATTAAGCATAACCTCTCGCCCAGTCTTTAACCGACAGAAATATGATAAGTAATTTGACTGTTAGGTTGGCTGAGTAGCTACACATGTAATTGACCAAATTTACTGAAGCAATTGTACATGTTACTGGTATGAAAAATGACAGGAAGCCATGGTTGGGTGCCCTTAGAACAGCAGTTTTACTGAAATACTACTGAGTGTCACTTTATACCAAATTCACTTGATCGCAGTCTAGCTTTCAATAGCAGTACTTTTTTTTTACTTTTCCTAGATTATCCTTTTCCGAAGGCATTCCACAAATAATAAAGATATCTTATAAGAAACTTGGATAATATTAGATTAGAAATATTCATTGAGAATTATTACCTGTAAGAAACAAATGTAAGATTTTGTGTATCTTTTAAACCTTCTTTGATCCAGTAGAAGCTTAATCCATCCTCACACAATCACGCCTTTTTACCGATGGCAACTATCAATTAATGCATCGATTGTTCAGTTAAAGCATTCATGATGACCGAAAAAAAAACAAAATAAAAAAAAATGTTGAATTCAGTTATATTTGAATTGCATTTTTGTGTAAGGACGTCTTAAAGCGGCTCTTGCATAGCTCATGCAAGAAAAAGTTTGGATCTAATTTTCAAATTTCTTACTGTAATTCTTTCAGACATTTAAGCTTAATTTGTAATGAAAATGACTTTTCATAGCATTGAAAAGGAAAGAAAAGAAGCAAATATATTTCTAGGTACGAGACGCCAGATCAGTCAGCGAAGTACATCCAGAATGTAACCGGTATTAATCGAAAATTGCGTTAGAGCAGAGCAGTATATAATGTATGAAGTCTATTATATAGTCACCAAATACCCATGTACCATCACTCTAGGAACACCCCTCTTCTTACCATTACAAAAAAATATATGTTATGTTATGTTATGCTATGTAGTCAGCTGAAGGGTTAACCCGTTAACAGACGACAGAGCTTTGGACTAGTCAAAATCGAAAGAAGCTGTAGATGACAAATCAAATTGCTTTAAAATTGCCAACAAGGGGCTACATATGGAAGAATGCATTATGGTTAAAGGAGAAATTTCTTAATTCACGGAATTTCCTTTTTCCCACGATGTTTTATTTAATATAACCGTCTAGGGTCGTAAAGACGAGGGAACGTATGGGTATAGTTTAAATGACCAGAGTACAATATGATTCAACTTCATAATTTAATTATAAAATAAGATAAAAAGGTCGCAAGGCCGAAAAAGTGATTCATTACACTGTTTAGTTCACATTAAGAGTGTAAGGATAACAATTAGGATATATTGCGTAACTGGTAATTTTTCAGACAATTCAGTATTTACGAAACTTTGAAAGAAATTTTGGGCCGGGAGATAATATATTGTGTTTTTACAAGACGAATGATAATCTAATATCAAACGACAGTTTTTTTGAAGTAGTCGAAATTCAAATGTATTAAAAGTGACGTGACAAAGTTTGCATGGAAAAAAAGCTACAAACACGGTAGAAAATATTATAAGGACAGGAGAAATTTGCTTGTAACAAACAATTTCTGATTCTCTCACAATCTTTTTAAAGCGAATCTAGAATGTGGTCTTGCATGGTATTAGTAGAATAAGCAAGTGTTTACATGTTCGGTAAAAGATACCGTGTTAAAGGAGAACTTGCTTGTAACAAGTACGTTTATTTTTTCCTTTTACTACGATATTTACTGTGATGTCACAAATTTTATGCAGATAATCTTATGATAAAGTCTTCTGAAGGACACAATCTCTGCTTCGCTTTCTGCAAATAGCGAAATTGCTCTGGTTTTGCCTATAACCAATAATGATGATAACAATAATGATAATAATAACAATAATAATAAATGATAATAGTTATAACGTCCCTACAAAAACAACAAGCCACAACTTGTTTGTGTGTGTGTGTTTACCTTATTTGACTCCCATCACCGCACGGCGATATTTTAGACTTTTCTAAATTAAATGAAGTTGAAGACGACAATTTGAAGTTGAGATAATTTTTGAATAACTTTGGTTTTTTGTGGTAGAAATACATGGTGTTTGAATTGCTTGGCAATGGACGATAAATTTGTACTTCCGAAATAGCCCTAATTCTGGGTCGTGATATACATAACATCAGGCGAAACTGACTGCAGGAAGACATCCAAAAACAAATATTAAACCCTTTAACACACACGACAAAATTTGTAGACAGGTCCAAATTAAAGGGGGTGCAGACGACAATTTAAAGCTTAGGAAATTTTGGGTTATTTTACTTTCGGTGAAGAAAACATTGTGGGTAAAGCAGAAACTGCTTGTTACAAACAATTTCTTCATTTTCCTAAATATTTTCCAAAGATTTTCTCTTTTTTTTGGGGGGGGGGGGCATGTAAAAGCCTTAATGAGTGGGAATATGGGACTAGGTTTAATAATAAGAACATAACATGCCACAGCTTTACTAAAAAAATACATACAAGAGTAAGGAAATATCTTTGAATGAAATTCCCTAATGCAGAAATAAATGAAAATTGTAGAATCTTTCCAAAAACATGTCATGTAGAGAGCGTGAATAAACAATAAGAATAAGATGTAGAGAATGGGACTTTACCATAAGGAGAGAGGAACAGAAACTGTATTCAATTGATTGTTTTCTTTTATCAATTGCTTTAGTAAAAGCATTCCAATAGCATTTAAAATCGTAACATTTTCCGATTTCAGCAGCTCTATTTGCTTAATCATGCTTGGGTTTGTGTAATAATATCTTTGTACGTAAGTATTCTTGATTCTCTAATTCTTTATATGCGGGACAAACAAGTCAAAAGTTGAAAATTATCTTCATATTCGTTTTTGTCACAAAGCTGATAATGATTTGAACGATCATGGTTCAAAATTTAATACATAAGTGAAATCTCACTTCCATTCTGAACTCAGGAAATAATTCACGAGGGACAAATTTTGCCCCGAGCCATTCTGCACAGTTTGACATTGGTTTATAAATTCGAATCTCTGATCTTGTCTCTTTTTCGGGCTGCAGTTTACATTATTGACTTATGAAGACGTTCAACTGGTGGCTGACTGTAATAAAAACAATAGAGCGGACTGTCCAACATCACATTGTTTCTTTTAGGCCAGTAAATTCCTCCCAAAGGATTTTCTTGACTGTGCCTACTGCCGCCGTCCTAGCGCAGTTGGTAGCGCGTCGGACTGTCAATATAGAGGTCACGGGTTCGATCCCCGACGGCGGCACTCATCTATTCCGACTATTTGTCTCTCACCAATGGGTCGATCATCGTAGACCTATGTGGGATAGCAGCTGGAGGCTAGGAAAGGATGTAATGGTAGTACTGGTGTGAGAAATACCAGGATTCCATTGTTAGGTGCTCAAGCCGCCGCGATATGACTGAAAGATTGTTGAAAGCGGCGTAAAACCCCATTCAAACAAAGTCAGTGCCTACCAAAAACTCTTCACGAATTAACGTTTTAGGCAAAAATGTTGGTCGAGGTATTCACCTATATCTTTGAATCCATAGAAAGATGTAGATCTATTTATCAAATATGTTAAGCGAATAAGAAAATCGGAAAATGCTATCATGAATCATTTCCAGACCATATCCCACCTAATCAAGTAAAGAGCTTCGGGTGAAATGTTGATTTTAATCGAAATTACTATCGTTTACGGATTACAAGTCCAACCTAAGTAGGCACGGAGCACCCATCACATACGTTGGAAAAGGGGTGTGAATGGCGGTTATCGCATTATTTGCTGAATAAACTTGATAACTTTTCGTGATATCTTAATCTATGACTTTTTATCTTGTTTAGTTGTAGCGATATCAAATACTTCAATTAACATGAATATTTCACTAACTAGTGACAAGGCTCTTCGGTGGTGCAACTTCTTTTAGTTTGTAGCCAACAATCCTGGCCTTTAGTACTATCAGTACTTTGATTATTAGAACGTAACATTCGGTCTTATGTGTTTGACATTTTCAGATATTTGTCAAACTTTTGTTATTTGAACAAAAGTTTATTAATCTATTGAGCCATTTTGTTGATATATTTATTATTCAAACGACTTTAAACCCTTAACCAGACGGCAGAATTTAAGACTGGTCCAATTGAAAGGAGTATTGAAAGAAGTTGCAGACGAAAATTTAAAGTTTAGGAAATTGTAGATTTTTCGACTTTCTTGGAAGAAAACATAGTGGAAAATGAAGAAATTGCTTGTCTATTTTACACAATGTTTTCCGAATAGTTTTTTTCTTGAGGGGCGTCTAAAAGCATCAATGTGTGGGAATAGGTTTAATTTCTGTCGTCAGGTAATGGGTTACAAGATAGCACTGATTTAACCGAAATTTAATCACGATTAGAAACTGTGACTTAAAAATCTCGTCACTGATAAAGTTAATAACCAATTTGGTCACTTCTATTTCCAACTATATATTGATAATCGAACCGATGAGCCGCCGTCATAGCGCAGTTGGTAGCGCACCTGACTTCCAGTCTTCAATCGTGGGGTGTCATGGCTTCGATCCCCGGCGTCGGAACATATCCTTTCCGACATTTGTCTCTCACCATTGGGTGGATAACCGTAATCCTAAGTGGGATTGCAGCTGGGGGCTAGGAAAGGATTTAATGAGGGTACTGGTTCGAGAAATGTCAGGAATACATTGTTAGGTGCTCCAGCCGCCTCGATATGACTGAAGAATTGTTAAAAGCGGCGTTTAACCCAATTCAAAACAAACAAAAAATCATAGAAACGACGAATCTCACTTCATAATATACTTCAACAGGGATCAATTCGCACTTAGCTCATTAGTGTTATTAATCCATTCCCACTTAATCCACCCTTTTTACGCCCCCCCGGAAAAGCTTATTGAAAAATTGTCGAAAATAAAGAAAATGATTGTATCAAGCAAGTTCTTCATTATCCACAATGTTTTCCATTCCAACAGATGAAAAAAAAAAAAAAAAAAAAATCCACCAACTTGAAATTGTCGTCTGCAGCTTCTTCAATTCAATTTGGACCAGTCTAAAATTTTATTGTGTGAGAATGGGTTAAGTTTTTTCGGTTTACGAGCTGTAAACTTCTTGCTCAGTTTTAAATCTGCGTTATGTCAGTATAGATCCAAGTCGGTCTTCGTCAAGTGACACAGTATCGCCATCGGATTATATTAACCCTTGTCATGCTGAGCCCGGAATATTCCGGGTTTGGCAGGAGGTGTAGACTAAGATCAGACTGCACTTATGTGCAGGCTGATCTTGGTCTATACCTTCTGCTAGTATTTTTCCTGCCTTAGTTGTGTTTGAAGTTGTTTTCTAAAAGAAATGTTGATTTTTTAACAACAAGTTCTATCAGTGCTTTCAGCCCTTTGATTTGACAGCAATTCAATAAGATAATTTATACAGCATGACAAGGGTTAATATAAATTAATCTTATTATTCAGTTATATTAATTAATTACACAAACCTTATTATCCTTAAACTTCTTGCGATTTAAAATGTTTGAATTCTATTTATAGAAATCGTCTGATCAAATACTCCAAAATATCGCTTTTACGCGATCGCTCTTAACTCTTGTCATGCTGAACCCGGACTATTCCGGTTTAAGCAGGAGGTGTAGTCCAAGATCAGCCTGCTAATAAGTGCTTGCATAATTCATGCCAAAGTTGTTTATGAAATTGATTTCCTAAAGAAATAATGAGTTTTGAATAAAAAGTTCTTTCGGTGCTTTCAGCCCTTTGATTTTACAGTAATTCAGAAAGGTGATCTATACAGCATGACAAGTGTTAAAAAATAGAGTTTCAAGTTGAAATCGCCATTGGTTACTCGATCCGAATTTCGTAATTTTCTTAACGGTGATCCAGGAAAACCAGCCTAAATGACATGATTTTATGACCGTCTAAAAAATTCAAATGTTTTGTTTTTTAATAACATCAAAATTTTCTGATTTGTACTACGCCCTTCCGGACAAAGAATTCGAAAACATTATGGAAATTGAAGAATTTTTCTGTAAACAATTTATTCTTTCTATCCCAAAATACAAAATTTAAAATTTCCGTTTGCCTTTTCTTTAAATTTAAGACACATTTAAGAATTATTTCGTCAGGTAATAAGTAAATGTACAAAAACAATTCTGATTGATATAAATGTTGCAAATAACGCCGTTTTAAATCGAAGTATAACTTCCTATTGAAGTCAATGGGTGGGGCTAACGGAGAAAGTTGGCGGTTCCAACGATTGGTCAATTTCCAGAGCATGATCACTTTTTTTTGTTGACCCAGAACTGCCTGTGGTTCTATACAACGCGTTTCGTTATATAAATATAAGCAACTTTGATCATAATATATGACTAAGTAAATAGTGTCTACATACATCGTTTAAACACCTCTATAACCTGGTTTAAAAGCTATTCAGCAAAGTTTATTCTTTAAAATTTCATAATTGTCACTCAGCGTTGGATTTTTTACTAATTACAGACAGTGTTGTTGTTTACTTTTTGGTGTAAGGATGAGTTCTTCAATGTGTTTCTGTGCTTTTTTTCTTTCTTGTTTTTCTTAATTTTCAATTATCATATGGTAACTGTTTTAAGTTCTTTTTTTACGGATGTATGTATGTCTGTCTTCGAATGCCACATGATCGCGAAATTTTAATTTACCAATCGCAGCTGCAAAATATGCAATCAATCGACCAATTAAATGATTCATTAAGCCCGGAATTAAACTTTGAAATCTGACATTGGTCGCCACTTGTGTGAAACATTTTTGTTTGGTAAGCCGACTTAAATGTGTTAACTGCAGCTTGAATAATTTTTGTTAAGGCGTTAGGTCGCCAACAAAACATACTAGTACATAGTACTTCCTATAAATTTTGAATTTGAGCCGTTTACAATCGAACCGTAGCTTCATGTCGGAGTAAAGTGTGTGTGTGTGGGGGGGGGGGGCAAGAGAGTAAGAGTGCGGACCAGCGATTGGTCAATTACGATGGACCATCTGGGATGTGCTAAAAAAGGGATCGATTTTGATCAGACTGCGCGGACAGTGTAAGTTGATTTGGGTAAAAATTGATCGATTTTGGCAAATTGTCAAGATCAAGAATGACCATTCTACCTTACTTTAAATGTGTTTTTCTCTCATTCATTTTTCTCATGTTTTTTTTTCGAGGAACTTTTCGAGAAATCCCAACTATATAATGCTTAGTAAGTGACTGAAATCTCGTTGTGCAGGGTTGTCATTTGACTGGTCAATCAAATTGTTTATTTAGACCGGAAGGAAACAAAAAAATGCTCACCATAGATATGGGAGTTCAAAACTCACTTCAGTTCTAAATGTTTTGATTGGTCAATCGTTTTTTTTTGACAACAAAGATTATTCAGTCTTAATCTGGTTCGCGATTTATACCTTAAGGGTCTCTTGTAATAGTGAAAATACCTAACAATATAATGAAGATATTGTTTTTGTTTTCATTGATGTATGAACCAAAAACTTAACCACACTGCTTGAATACGCAAAGCGGATTAACTCTTTCCTGTTCAAACCCAGAATTTTACGTCGCTGTGATTTTATACTTGAGAAAACATTGTGGAAAAAGGATAAATTGCTTGTAACAAGCAATTTATCCTTTTCCCATAATGTTTTCTACCACATAGGATAGTTTCGTTTCAAAGTGCATTCAATTTTAATTGCCATCTGCAACCTCTTTCAATTTGGACCTGTCTAAAATTTCCAAAAACAGGAAAGGTATAAGTCATTAGATTCATACCTCAATGAAAACCAAACGGATTATCTCCATTTCACTAGTATTGAGTAAACTTTTATTGATTTTCTTTGTGTGCAAAGATTAAAAATAGTTGCTCGCCGAAAATGTTGTTTTTGGGAGTATAAAAAAATCCTAGCCAATCAAAATGATTCAACCTTGATAGACCAAACTAAAATTGATATAATTGATAAAAAGGTGTAAATACAAAATCTTGTGTAAATCGATTCGAGAGTGTTTTAAACTGCAATGTAAACTGATCGATGTTCAAAACCGATGACGGAAAGGCATGACAGAAGATCGAACGTAACCATTTCTTCCTACTATTGTTTGTCTTTATTATCTCGTTAACCCTTCCCTGTTTAATCCCTGGTTTTACGTCCCTGTGTTTCGATACTTAAGAAAACATTGTAGAAAAAGATAAACTTACTCGTAACAAACAATTTCTTCTTTTTCCACAATATTGTATACCGTAGTGAATGATTATTTTTCAAATTTCAGATTTGGCCCTAAAATGTCGTCTACAAAACTTTTGAATTTTCGACCAGTCTATAATTAAAAAAAAAGATAAAAAAAAAAAGTTAAAGCGTTAAACTGTTTGAGCCTAGATTGCCGTCTTGTAACAATGACATTCAGAGCTACCACTTCTCTTAGATAAATAATAAAACTATATTTTATTCCAGGCATTGTATTTACGACATTTTTGTCGCGCTCTGTGGATATTTGATAATTTATGAACGTTTTTTATTAAGGTCTTAGACCGCTGTTAAGGTTTCTTTGTATAAGATCGACAGTGCCTTAAGAACGAAGCTTAATGATTACCAACAAGCAAATCACAGAAAATTGACCAATCCCACCCTCTTATTCCGTTGGCCCAGCCCACTGATTCCAACAGGAAGTTCCTCTTCTATTTTTATACGGCGTAATTTTGAAAAGACCATAGCCATTAACATGTGAACATTTAGTGGAATGGTTGGTTGGCGACCATTTGGAAAGAGATGTAGTTAAGCGACCTAGCTAATTCTGTGAAAAAGGGAGATAAATGACGGATCGTGATGTCAATTAAGGAATCAATCGACCAATCGAGTCATTCATTTGGCCCGGAAGTGAACTTCGAATTCAGACAGGAAGTACCATTTAGAAATCAAACGGCGTTTTTGTAAAATTTATGGTCAGTAACAGGAAAAGAAAAAAGTTATTTAGCTAGTTGGCGATCTAACCGTCGTAACTCTAGGTTTATTAAGCTATCGTAACGACGATCAAGACTCAATAATAAAAACAAACAAACAAACAAACAAAAAGATATCCCGCCCCAAAAAAGAACAAAAACAAAACAAACAAACAATCAGACAAACAAAAAAGCTTTACATAAAAGTCGAAGTTCAAAGTTATATTCCGGTCTACATGAATGATTCGATTGCTCTTTTGATTCTTTGATTGACAGCCGCTATACTTCAATTGCAGACGGCTATCGGTCTATATAACCCATTATCAGATGGCAAACTTTTAGACCGATCCAAATTCAAAGATGTTGCAGATGACATATCTTAGCTAATAAAAATTTGGATTATTTTGCCTTGTAGGTAGAAAAAGTTGTGGATAATGAAGAAATTGCTTGTAACAAGCAGTTTCTTTATTTTCCACAATGTTTTCCATTGCTTCTTATCTTTGGTGCGTCAAAATGTGCTATTGTGTAGGAATGGGTTAAAGTGACAAGGTATCGGTGTCGAACTATACAACAAAGTTATAGTGTGTAATAATTTTTTGACACAGGTGAAGTGGCATAACAGGCAGAGAGGCAAATCATAAATAGTTTATGTGAACGAGGGATTAAACATAGAGTTTAAGGCATAATGGAAAGTGAAGACGAAAATCAGCCATTATTGAAACAAAATGGTGTACAGTCTACCACTTATGACGGGGAAAAGACGCCGTTAGTTCAAACGTGAGTACTTCTTTTTACGCTAAACGTCGGCGGTAGATAAGTAGAATAAGCTATTTTTAAGACTACATGTATTGTAATAATAGTTCACCGGGGGTAAAATGTCACTTGAATAAAAACCTTTGAAATCTCAACAATAGCGACTGAGATGTTTTAACCAAAAAACGCCTATCGGTTACTTTTTAAGTTGTTTGTTAAGCGTTTGTTAAACCTCTTTTAATCTACATTAGGCAAGTCTATCTTCGTCAGGTGACATATTATCGTCGTCGGAATATAAATCACGGCTCTTAATATCGTATTCGTTTATAGCATATCAAACCGTTCCCGCAGAATCCCGCTTTGAACGCTCCAGAGAAAAAGGCTTTGAACGCTCCAGAGAAAATGGCTATGGAAAACAATATGGAAAAGAAAGAAATTGCTTGTTACAAGGAATTTCTTCATTATCCACAATATTTTATAGCTCAAAACACAAAGATGTTCAAAATTTCATCGACTAAAATTGTCATCAGCAACTTCTTTCAATTTGGACCAGTCTAACATTTTGTTAACTGGCAACGGGTAAATGTGTAGTCTACATGGAAATACAGATTCAAAAAGACCGCGTATCGTTGGTGAGCGATAAAATCCTCGTAACTACACAGCGGCACGAGGTTTTTGTCGCCTATTATCGATTAATGTCGCGTTGTATAATCGATTGCAATTTACTACATTATTTTAATATACATGTACATGATTGGTTGGTTGAATGGGTCTTAACGCCACTTTTAACACTATTTCAGTCATATCGCACGACTGGAGCATCTGACATCAATTCCTGGCGTTTCTCACACTAGTACTACCACTACATCCTTTCCGAGCCTCCAGCGGCTCATCCCACTTAGGTTTACCATTATCTACCCATTGGGTGGAGACAAATGTCTCAAAAGATATTTGCAGCGACCGGTGGTCTAACCTTGGACCTAATGATTGAGAGTCCGTTGCGCTACCATCTGCGCCATGGTCGTTGCATTTAAATTACCTGAACGAGACGTGATTTATCAAAATACACCTTCGTCGTTGTCTCAATCCATTTTTGACAACCCTCCAGGGAAAACATTGAGTAAAATAAAGAAATTGCTTGTCACAAGCAATTTATTAATTTCCACATTTTATCTACCTAGAACCCTGAAAAAATCTAAAATTTCATAAACGTTCAAATATCTTCTGCAACTCCTTTCAATTTAGCCCAATCTAAAATTTTGCCGCCTTCAAATGGATTAAATATCCGTAAATAAACTGAGTCAGATTAAGCTCAAACGGTCCTCTTAGTCACTGGATCCAATGAGAGCCCAACACGGCGCGGTCAACACTCTTTCTGCCATTTGAAAAGTTACAAGGACTTTCTCCATTTGTCTCTCACTCTCACCAATGAAAAGCATTTTAAACCAAACGTGAAAAGAATGTTCTTGGTTTATTTGCGAAATGACAGGAATACAACATTAGGCACGATAAACGTTGTC
Source organism: Fragum fragum (assembly GCA_946902895.1). Lineage (NCBI taxonomy): Eukaryota > Metazoa > Mollusca > Bivalvia > Cardiida > Cardiidae > Fragum > Fragum fragum. The sequence continues at coordinate 28,634,643 of OX336380.1, forward strand.
TCAAAGGTCAATAAACATGGTCATTATTCAATAAGAAGGAGTAGATAACTCAGCGTTTTAAAGATACACTTAATATGTATATCCGATACATGAATTGTCTCCCTTCCCTTACCTGAGTCTTCATTGTTGGTTGGTTGAAAGTCCACTTTAGGGTGTTCCTAATGTGCTGGTGCTCTTTGTACATATGTGACCGCTCACAGGAAATGGGACAACCGGTATCTGGAAAATCTCAAAGTATTACCCGTGGTCTGACCAGCGTAAAACGAGGCCCCGTCCCGATAATGATCCCAGTTGCTGGGTTGGCTTTTAGTCTCAATTTAGGACATTACATATTTCATTCGGATGTGACCAGTCTAAAAATGACATCGCATTCGGAGGACAGAAATCTGTACTAGCACATGTAATAAAAAGAACCAGCACACTTAATCGGTGGGACAGCACGAAACAGTTGTAACTACGTATAAGCACATAGGCAGTTACAACTGTTTCGTGCTGACTCATCGATATGCTATTTCTTCGCTATTGTTCGATAGAAATATTAAAGAAGTAGTAAAGGCTTCTCAACGAAATATCGTACAATCTTTTTACAGTGACGCAGATTTGATTTCGCAAATGAAGTTCATGTTAAATGTAATGCGGACCCTTTGCTCTAAATTAAAATTATTTCTAGACTTTGTAAGAATATTATTTATCCGATTAACAAACAATGAATTCTTAAACTGGTCCAAATTTAATGAGGATGCAAACAACATTTAAAAGTACATGTAGTATAAACGTTACATTAGAATGTGGTAGAAAACCTTGATTTGTTTGATTGAATAGGGATTAACGACACTCTTAACAATTTTCAGTCATTTCGCGGCGGCTGGAGCACCTAATCATGGATCCTTTCTGAGCCTGCAGCTGCTCATCTCACGTAGGTTTGCGATTAAACACCCATTGGTGGGAAACAAATGCATGAAAGGATATTTACCGCGTCCGGGGATCGAATCCGGGACGCCATTGCAAGGTGTCCTACGCGCTGCCACTGCGCTATGGTCGTGGCGGTAGAAAACATTGAGACAGAGGAGAAATCGTTAGGGTCAAGCAATTTCCCGATTCTCTTCTATTTAATTGCATTTTTTTCAATTATAGGGTACTTTTAACCCATCCCGACGCAGTAACGCTTTTGGACGCCCCTCAAGGAAAGCAATAAGGAAAACATTGTGGTTAATGAAGAAATTGCTTGTAACAAGCAATTTCTTCATTTTCCACTATGTTTTCCAACCAGAAAGTTGAAAAATCTAAAACTTTCATTAACTTTAAATTGTCGTCTGCAGCTTCTTTCAATTTGGTCCGGTCTAAAAGCTTTCTATGTGATAATAGGTTAAATGTCGGCCACAACGTTTTTCTATAATCTGAAATTTTGTCACCTCGTTATGGATTGAAAGCCAGGCTATCTTGTCTTTGGGCGACTATCATATCATAATTACAGATTACATCAAGCTGTAATTACGACATTTTGGTGGCTGGCCCACTGATGATATACTCGGAGGGCGAGCAAAATATAGTAACTACAGCTTTAACCCTTTCCTGTACAATCACTGGTTTTTAAGTCCTTGTGATTTTATACTTGAGAAAATATTGTGGGAAAAGAAGAAATTGCTTGTAGCAAGCAATTTCTTCTTTTTCCACAGTATTTTCTACCCTACCAAATGGTTATTTTTACAAATTAAAGCCACAATAAATTTTCGTCTGCAAAACCTTTGAATTTCGACAGGTCTAAAAAAATTTAAAACAGGAAAGGGTTAATAAAGTTGTAGTTACACACCAACGATATTCTGCAAGCTAAATTATCTGGTGTTGTCTATCTCTGACTAACCCACTTGTCATGATCAAAAATAGAAAGTTCACTTTCTAGTTCAGTTTTACGGCCTTTATCTAATTATTCATTTATCTTAACCGTTTACAACAAAATTACGCTTTTTGACGTCCCAAAGACATGTGATCATGGGAAACTCTATGAGAACTGGAGAAATGGCTCGAAACAAGCAATTTATCCCTTTCTCACAATGTTTTCTACCCCATTTGCCACTTTTCCTCCAATTTTAGAAGAATTCGAAAGGTCATTTTCAACTAATTTAAATTTGGATGAGTGAGATTTTTTTTCGACTTGTAATGTGATAATTGCACGCTTTGATGTTCGATGTCTAAATTAAAAAAAAAAAAAAAAATAAATAAATTAAAAGTCAGGCCTTGAGTCATTGGAGGATGAGTTAAACCCTATTTATAAATTTTCTCACCACGTCAAACTCTGCCCATACACTATGGATATTATAGACAATAATGTTGATCACAGATTTAAATTTTCGATGGCATAGCATCAAGAGGTCTCGGGTTCGATCACCGGCCGAATATCCTTTCCGACATTTGTCTCTCACCAATGGGTGAATTATCGTAAACCAAAGTGGAATAAGCAACTGGAGACTGGAAAGGATTTAATGCTAGTACTGGTGTGAGAAATACCAGGAATCCATGGTTAGGTGCTCCATCCACCGCGATATAACTGAAATACTGTTGAAAGAGGCATTAAGCCCCGTTCGAACTACCAAACGTTCGATGATATTGCCATTGTTGTTCATCGACAATAATTTTATAGTGTGTTGGCGATATTGGGGATTAATCAATAAAACCAATCAATATTATTATCAAGGCTTTGCGACATCTTGTGATCTCTTCCTTTTCGTCGTCGGTCTCGAATCTACATTTTGTTTGCATTCTTAACCCTTTCCTGTACAGTCCCTGTTCTTTTTATAGTACTAGTCATTTTAAATTCTTGAGACAATATTGTGGGAAAGAAAAATTTGCTTGTCACATGCAATTTCTTCATTTCCGACAATGTTTTCAATCCCTATATTTGGTAATTTTTCAAAATAGCACCCATCTTTAATTAACGCTTGAAACTTTTTTCCAAATCATACAACCTTAATATTTTGTTAAAGCGGGAAAAGATTAAACATTTTTATGCGCTTATCTTTATTAAGTTCGATATGTGGTCACTTGAAGGTTCTTTTTCCCAAATGTTTTGAAACGTTGTTTTTTATTATCCGATATTGAGTCTGAGACATCAAACAATGTTAGTTAACATTGTTTATGTTCAGACACATAATACAATATGCAAATCGTTGGTTGGCGATCTAAACGTCGTAGCTACAGCTCCGATACTGGGACTTATTGATTTATTGACGGATCGCTTGCTGCGCCAAATGATCCCCGACCAGACATTTTGAAGGAGATACCAAACAATGTTAATTAGCATATTCATTTATGTTCAGAAGCATAATAAAATAGTTGTCGAGCTATAAGTCGTAACTGCAGCTTATTCAAGCTGTATATATTAAATAATCTGTAGTTTCGACATTTAAATCGCCATGACCAACGATAATGCTTAATAAATATATCGGAGGTTGTCAATAAAAAATCAATTAACCAATAAAATCATCAATATAGAGCGGAAAAAGCTGTAAGCATTGTAAGCATGTTTGTTGTGTTTTGCAAATTAAATATAATAAATAAAGCGTATTCCAGTTGTAGTTAGGACGGTTAGGTCGAAAACAAATCATTTTTGTTTTTGTTGATGTTAATGACCTTAAATCAAAGTACTAAAAGTACTGTAATCTAGCAAAACATGTTATCTTCTTTGCTATTTGTAGGGTAGAAAACATTGTGGACACTGAAGAAATTGAATTGCTTGTTAGAAGCAGTTTCTTCATTGTCTATTATGTTTTCAAAAGGCTTTTTTTGAGATTCTTAAAACGCGGGATTGAATGGTAATGGGTTGTATAGCATGCTTTTAAGGTGTTCTCTACTATTTTAATAACTTAATTCGCGTGGCCAGTCATTTTGAACACAATATGCTCGAGTATACACAAGAACTACTTTTTTGGAGTAGACATTCGGTAGATTTAGTGCTTAAGCCTCCAGTGGCAGTTTGCACTCGTTTGAACTCTGTGAAGACCTCAAAATTTTGTCTGTTAACTTAACTCTTTCCTGTTTTTTGAAATTTTAGACTGGCCCAAATTCAAAGGTTTTGCAGACAACAATTAAAAGTAAAACTAATTCGAAAAATAATCGTTGAGCAGGGTAGGAAATACTGTGGAAAAAGAAGATATTGCTTGTTGCAAGCAATTTCTTCTTTTGCCACAATGTTCTCTCAAGTATAAAAACACAGGGACGTTAAAAACCAGTGACTAAACAGGAAAGGGTTAAGCTTTCAAAATCGACGCTTTGCAAGCTAAAAATGGACAAGATAACGCCGTTTGATATCTTAGTCGAACTCAGTCCTGTTGGAGTTCAGTAGCGTGACCAGCGACCCGTTAATTTGTTGTAAAACAACTTCACACGATGTCTCGGTAAAAAGTCTAACCCGAAAGACAAACAGATTTTTAGTTTGGCCAGCCTTCGGCTCAAGGATTAAACTTCGAGCGCACTGCCAAATGATGGACGAACCTAAAAAATATACCCAAAGTTAATAAAAGCGTTACTTGTTGATCTATTCGGTGCAGTCATTTTACAGAAAATAAAACGGGCTATCAGGCGTAATTGACCAATCACGGCTGTCAGTCAAATAAGCAGGCGTCAAAGAAAATAATTCATTAAGACCAGAAATAAGTTTTGAATTCAGACATAAACCACCAATTTTGTTTACCTTTTTGTTGGTTTGGCGACCTAAACGTCGTAACTGCCAACCAACTATTCTATTTTTTTGTTAAATGCTATTGGCCTTAACGTTTGATGGAAGGATTACAGAGGTGGCACAGCTACAGATAGCGGGCGTCATTCGTATTTTTTAACCAATATTGCCATAAACCCTATATTGTAGGTACTCATTTGAATCGTCTCGAAGAGACGATTCAAATGAGTACCTACAATATAAGGTTTCGTTAATAAATATGGATTTTAGAATGTTGTAACTCCTCTTTTCTTGACCTCCGGTGTTAGCGATATCACTGTTGGTTCAAGCCGTAGTTGCATCGTTATGGAAGTTGATATTCGTCATCCAGCTAAAATTAACAATGAGAAAGACACTACTTCCTCTTAGTCATTCTAAATAACAAGCGTATTCCTCCACAATCCCATTTTTTGACCCCTCTAAAGAAAACCAGATTTAGGCAATATTGTAGAAAACAAACAATAAACAATCCCCACGATGTTTTCTATACTCCAAGACAAAGATTTAAAAAAAATTATATATCTAGGGCATTCATAATTGGCATGTAACATAGTTAGATGGCTTTGTAGTACGTTAGTAAAAATCAATGCACTGGGGTCAAAAATGGCTCGCCCCTGGGGTCCAAATTTGAGAAAACGCTCAAATAGAGCAAGTCCTAAAATCCATTCATATTTTGCATGTAACATAACTATATGTTTTTATAGTAAGTTATTACGAACTGTGCCCCGAGTTAAAAAATGGACCGCCCCCCGGGGTCCAAAGTTGGGAAAAGTTGACTAAGTTCAAAATCATTCTCCTTCTGGCTGAGCTTTATGGCCTAGGACATTCATATTTGGCATGTTACATAACTATATGGTTTGATAGTATGTTATTAAAATTATGTATCTCGGGTCAAACATACAGAATCTTTTGTTTTTTTTGGAAACAATTAGATAGTTTAATCGAAATAAATGAAATAATAAAAAAAACCCCTAATTTTTAGGACTGCTTTCTGATAGAACAACTTTATGCGCAAGCACATAAAAAAGTTTTGTACTCAAGACCTTCTCACGGGTGAAGAACTACTTTTCAGCCAATCAGAATGCAGGAATATTGAAAGACGAAACTAACCTTTTACCTCTACGAGGCGAAGGCCAGAAGAGCTATAGCGATTGATTGTTTCCGTCAAGCGTCCGAACGTCCGCAAAATCGTCCGTCAAATCGTCCCTCCGTTAACTTTTCCTTGTTATTACTTTTAGAGGCCACAGTTTTCATCGGATTCTCTTCAAACTTTCACAGACTGATATTATCATCATTAGGATCGTTCCTTTCGAAATTGGGTCAGATCCGTCAAGTAAAACGGGAAAATGGGCTTTATAGAAATTCGATTATAAAATCCTTGTTAACACTCTAGAGTCTACGGTTTTCATCAGAATCTCTTTAAGATTTCACAGAATGATTGCGCCGTTACAAGAATCGTTCCTTTTGAAATTGAGTTCGATCGGTCTAGCCACATAGGAAAAGGGGCCTTTTGACAGTTCAATAAAAAAAGAAAAAGAACAACAACTCGTTTTTACCCTTTGAAGAGAAAACTTGCACAGAACGATTGTACCATCATAAGGGTCGTTCCTTTCGAAATTGAGTCTGAAATTGGATTTGATCAGTCAATTTGTGTTGGTAAGATTCCATAAGAAGATTTGATTATAAAATCCTTGTTAACACTCTAGAGTTCACAGATTTCATCTGATTCTCTTCAAACTTCTACAGGACGATTGTATCATCCAAAGGAGATTTATTTTCGAAAGTGGGTCTGATTTCTCTAGTAGCATGGGAAAAGGGGCTATGTAAAATTTAATCAAAACAGCCTCGTTAACGCTCGAGAGTCCCCAGTTTCCATTTGATTCTTTTCAAACTGTCAGGTGATTGCACCATCATAAGGGTCGTTCCTTTTGACAGTGGGTCTGATCCTTCAAGAAACACGGGAAGAGGGGCCTTGTGAGAATTTATTTAAAAAATCCTAGCTATCACTCTAGAATCCACAGTTTTTCATCGGATTCTCTTCAATCTTTCACATAACGACTGTACCATCATAAGGATCGTTTCTTACGAAGTGGGTCCGATCCTTCATAAAACACGGGAAGATGTACTTTATGATTTTGTTTTTGAAAAAATCGGCTTGGTACAATAAAGTCCCCAGTCTTTATCAAGTTCTCTTCAAACTTTTACAGAATGATTGAACCATCATAAGGATCGTTCCATTCGAAATGGGTCTGATCCTTCAAGAAAATCGAGAAGATGGACTTTATGAAATTCATTTGAAAAATCCCCGTTGACACATTAAAGTCCCAAGTATTTTTCGGAGTCTCTTCAATCTTTAATAGAATGTAATATCCAAAAGGATCAAAAGGTACTTTTTGAAATTGGTTCTGTTCAGTCATGTATCAATGGGCCTTATGAGAACTTGATTTATATATCCCCCTCAACAGAATAAAGTCCTCAGTTTTTTTTGTTTGATTTTCTTCAAAGATGCATTGAATAATTGTGCAATCGGAAACACAGCTAAAGGGGCCTTACAGATTTTCACTTAAAACATTCTCGTTTATGTAATAAAGTCCATTAATATTATCGGTCGTTGTTGAAATTTCAAAGGATGATTGTAGGATCATAAGGAAACTTTCATTTGGAAATGTAGTGGACCCGTCACGAAACACAGGGACTTTAAGGATTGATGCTCAAAATAATAATGAGGATAAACTCCATAATTGCATTTTCATTTTATGCATTCTTCTTTAAGCAATTTATTTCCATAAATATTAGATTACTTAAAGGGGAAACTTGATAGCTACCCTTATGGACCTCTTGTTTTAAACTAGATGGTTGTCCCAGGAGAACAGCTGTTGAGCCCGCAAAGTTTTGTAGGCATCATGCTCCGGACAAGTACAATTTTAGTGTTTGACCTTGAGCTGTGACCTTAAACTTGAAGCAATCCCAAAAATTCTTTCATATGGCACATCTACTCATTATGGAGAATAATTGTGCAAAGTTATTTTGAAATCAATCCATAATTGTAGGAGAAATGCCCTTGACAATCACAAGTTATGTGTTTGACATTGAGCCGTGACATTGACATTAGAACTATCCCAAAAATTCTTTCAAATGGCACATCTACTCATGATGGAGAATAATTGTGACAAGTTATTTTGAAATCCATCCATAAATGTAGGAGTAAATGTCCGGACAAACACAATTTTAGTGTTTGACCTTGAGCTGTGACATTGGTATAAGAACTATCCCAAAAATTCTTTCAAATGGTACATCTACTCATGATGGAGAATAATTGTGCCAACTTATTTTGAAATCCACCCACAAATGTAGGAGTAATTGTTCAGACAAATTCGGACGGGCGTACGGACTGACAGACGGACGGATTAACTAACGCACTAACGCACATACACCGAACTGTCATAGTGACAACTATGTCTCGCTCACCGCAAGCGGGCTCGACAAAAAGGGACACTAAAAGGGGTTTCTCTTTTTCGAAGGTCAATATCCCTAGAACAATGTTTATAAATCATGTCTGTGCTCTGAACAAACGACCCGGAAATAAATGACGGAACCTGTGATATCGTCCCTTTATTCCTATTACCACTAAGTCAGACGTGTGCAAATTTGTACATTGGCTCTTTCTCTTCATTACCGTTAATTTTATCCTTTCTCAGTATGTTGAAGATGCGATTTTTATTTTCTTTTTCCAGTTTGATTATATATAAAAATCTCTCGATGATATTAGTTAATGATTCAGGATAAATGGAAATGTATTCTAAAGATGAAACGAACATTACGAGCATTATGCAACTGACCTTAAAATCAGGCAGTGCGAATAAACTAAGTCCAAGTAAAACACTGATAGGAACCAATGCATTTCCGGAGAGTATTAGAGGAAATAATCCAAGAATGGCCCCCATTGATCTTCGCTTTGTTTTAAAATTTTCGTTTTCGCTGTTTGTGCTGCCTCAATGTCAACCCGTTGATCGGGATGTTATATTTATAGTTTCGGAAATGATAGATGACACCCTTGGTTCAAGCAGTTACTTCATTTTACACAGCGCTTTCCAAATTATCTTTATTTATGGCGTCAAAAAACATGTGGAACTTTGTCGTGATGTGAAGAAACAACGTAATTAATTTTATTATTTACCAAGAAGGCATTATACGTAATAATTGTATTCATATTACAAATTTACAGTAATAAAGTTTAGCTTGGCTGATTAAGAAGTGCTGAATGTGAGCTCGTCGGCCGTTCGTTAATGTTCTTTGAACGTTATTTGCTGCTGAACTAACTCGCATCCAAAAAGGTAGTGCCCAACCATATTATTATTATGGTAGATTTCGAAGTTCTATTCAAAACCGATTTAAAAACGGAATCAGCTTGCTTCTATTGATCTTGTTCAAGTTAAAGTCATTTTCAAGATCACGTTAAATTATAAACATGTATATTATTCGTTCGACCTTTTGTGATTTTTGTACTACGTTTTGTGCAACGCTTACGTCATTATCAAACATTCCCAGGTTCCCTACAACAATCATCTACCTATCAACCCCCCTCGTTAGAGAGTGGATCCCGAGACCGGAAACTTGAATAATTGACGGTTTAACTAAGAATTGAATCCCCCAAAACTTTCTTCGATGTGCCAAGCAGAATATTCAGATGAGCTGAAGGTCACATGACCTTTGTGTATTTAATAATGTTGTTACAGCCTTCACGAATAAGATCCGCTTTGAATTTTCGCTTCTATGTTCCTTGTTCAGGTGAACGTAATAGGTCGATCTCTGTCCTTTTGTCCCGCCTCATTGTCCATGAGCATTGAAAGCTTTTCACAAAGTAAATTGGTAGGCATATAACTATGATTTAGTGCTTAAATCGTCAAAAGTCACAAAACAAAGTGATCGAACCTTCGTGTAACACGTAAAGTAGTTCAGTTAGGGGGACGATCAATGGGGTCAAGTGTTCAAATCGTGAACCTTATCAGGCTAAGTCAAAGGCTCGCTAGATAACAAGCCTTTATCAGTCGGTCTGACCTCTCCCAATATTTGTGTAACCAAATAACGTTCTTCTACAATGCTCAAGATGCAAATGTAACATTACATTAAGATGATAAATAAATTGTCCAGAACTGTCTTTAAACTATTTTCTAAGCACTTAATTCAATTACCTCGACTAGACGATTGCTTATAGCGTCTTAAAAGATAGCAAATATGTCAAACACTAGGGAAATAAAAGACTCCCCTTATAATTGGACAGATGAATCAGTAGCCTTTGGATTAATCAAATCGAACACTGCAATAATGCAATGTAAGAAAATATGGCGGGAAGTTTTCCCTGACATTGAAATGTAAACAGTGAGAGTGTTGTCATTTTCATGAGGACTTTCTCATGATTTTTGTGATGTCATTTAATACATGACATTTATAAGGTTTCGAATTGGTTTTCGTGATCAATAAGAAATAGAACTGAATGATACACTGACCAGAGTGTTAAAGGACAGGAAATTGTACCATAGCTGCATTAGTATATTTGTTTTCAAATTGTTGATGTTGTGTACTAACTTCGTCAAAAAATGAAGAGCAAAAATTCATTTGATCTTCCGTTAAGTGAAGTAAACGGTGACACAAAAAATACGGATGTTTATAAACAGTCGGAAACGGAAGGATCGGAGCAGGAAAAGGACAAGTATGCTTTAGGAATTCGATGGATCATTTTTGAACGATTTATTTTATTCATAGTATGCAATTGGTTAATCGCGACTGTCAATAAAAGAATCAATCGACCAATCAAATAATTCCTTTAGACCACGAGTGAACTTTGAACTCTGACATTGGCCGATATTAATGTTAATTATTTTTGTTGGTGTAGTGACAATAACTACATATCATTTAAGATGTAGTTACGACATTTAGGCTGCCAACCGTTTCATTTTTTATTAATTCACCTTAGCACGAAGTACTCAAGGGGAATTATTATGATCGCCCAGTTCCCAGTCTCCGTGTCATCGTGCCTCGGCGGCGTCGTGCGTCTTTCACCATCTCCTCCTCCTGAACCAGATTTTCTTGAAGAAACTTGGCAAGCGTATTTGTTGTGTGAAGCTTTTCCAAAATAGTTCAAATAATTAAATCCATTATTTACTCTGGTTGCGATGGCAACAAAAAGGGGGAAAATGATAAAAATCCTCTTTTCTGAAACAAGACGACTGAGAGCTTTGATATTTTGTATACAGAACCTCCTAGGGGACACCTATCAAGTTTCTTCAAATGATACTCTTTGTGCCATATCTGGGCTCCGTCCGGGCGACCCAATTACACATTGAAACAAAGAAGGGAACTTTAAAAAATCTTCTCTGAAACCAGAAGATTGAGAGTCTTATTATTTGATATGCAACACCACTAATAGGATAGGTATCAAGTTTGTTCAAATGATGTCCCTGGGGTCATTTTATGTACTCTGCCCGGGCGTATCCTATTTTAACATAGAAACAAAGAAGGAAAACTTTAAAAATATTCTTCTTTAAAATCAGGAAGCTTAGAGGATTGATATTTGCTATCTGAGTATGTTCATGTGATACACTGTGGGTTATATTTTTGGCCCCCAAACTATTTTAACGGAGAAACAAAGAAGAAAAAAATCTTCTCTGAAATGAGAAATCTTAGAGTATTGATATTTGGTATTTAGAACCTCCTAGTGAACCTCTAAATGCTGTTGATCCTGGATACATATTTTGGCTCTGCACGGGTACACTCTAGGTTTTTTTACATAGAAAAACAGTAGAAAATCTTGAAAAAAAAAAAAAAAAAAAAAAAACTAACCCAACACCCATTTTTATATTAATTCTCTATCTAGTTCATTTACCCAATTCTTCCACGTAATAACATGCTACTATTCTGGCACAAAAATCCCGAATCATGGAAAGAATACCTTTTTGTTTCTGATTTCCTATACAAAATACAGGTGATTTTTAGCCGAAATTAGGTCACTTGCGCATTGATTACCTCTGCAGTCAATGATTCAGGTGAGCGCTTTAGGGCCAATTGCCCACTTGTTACATGAACCATGGATTTTGCAAACACAACACCGGACTCAATCTCTTATCTCTTTCTTACATTTTTGTTGGGCTACAGACATCACTTATTGCAGTGAAAATGCATTAATTTTTTTCTGACCCGTCTTGAAAATGGATCCATCCTCTAACACATAACCAGTCGACAAAAGTTTAGACTGGTCCAAATTTAAAGCGGTTGATGGCGGTATTTCAAACCGTGCTTAAATGGAGAAGTATTATTAAAAACGCAGAAATCATTGTGACAAAAGAAAAAAATTCTTGTAACAAGCATTTTTCCCCTTTTGCCACAATGTTTTATCAGTTATTTCTTTTTCAAAGAATGTGTCAAAATGCGAGATGGGGTGGTTATTGGTCAATTGCTTAAAGTATCGATCCTGGTAAGTCTGCGTGGATTGACCAGGCTGACCTGGATCGAAACTTTCCGCTTTTGTTAAATTTTCTTATTACAGGTTGGTCATTCTACCCCGCGTAATATTTATTTCAGAAACTCAAGCCCTGAAAAACTTATCTTCAACATTTACTGTAAATATTTCTAATAAAATATATGCATTCAACACAGACAAAATCGGATACGCCAGAAAAAAATCTGCAGAAGTCATCATTTACTGTAAAAATTTCTAATGAAATGTATACATTCAACACAGACAAAGAGGCCGCCGTCATAGCGCAGTTGGTAGCGCGTCGGACTGTCAATCCAGAGGTCCCGGGTTCGATCCCCGACGGCGGCACTCATCCTTTCCGACTATTTGTCTCTCACCAATGGGTCGATAATCGTAGACCTATGTGGGATAGCAGCTGGAGGCTAGGAAGGGATGTAATGGTAGTACTGGTGTGAGAAATACCAGGATCCCATTGTTAGGTGCTCCAGCCGCCGCGATATAACTGAAAGAATGTTGAAAGCGGCGTAAAACACCTTTCAAACAAACAAAACAAATCAACACAGACAAAATCGGATACGCCAGAAAAAAATCTGCAGAGGTCATCATTTACTGTAAATATTTTTAATAAAATATATACATTCAACACAGACAAAATCGGATACGCCAGAAAAAAATACGTTTATGATAGTGTGAAATACTTTCGATGGCTTAGATGGCTTACATTGTATAGAGCCATACCATGTTTGTACTCATAGCCCTCGATATATGACAACCTTTTCATTCTGTAGAATACCTCTGAATAGAGGTAATAAAAAATGATAAATGGAAATATATGTCGAATTTTAGATTTCTGTTTTATGATTTAAAGAAATTCTAGGTATATAAGAAATGGAATACTAAGTTACGATAGCAATACAACATCTTCATCCGCAGCTCGAGGCAAATGCAGAAGGTTGTGTTTCTATCGTTACATAATATTCCCCATGAATCCCATCTTTTTTCCAATATTTCGTTGTTGTTGTTTTGGAACTTTTTGCTGACCGCAATCTCATTAAAACCATCTCTACCAAAGCATCACGTTATCTCTTCGTTACGTACACGCACGGACGTAGCAACGAGCTATTATGGTACGAAATCCTTTTTCCTCCAACCTCTTTTCGATCTACCAGGAAATCGAAAAGTAGAAATTAGGCGTTCCAATTTCCACTTTTCTAGAAGCAATGTCAACCCGAAAAGTGAAAGTTTTTGACCTGACAATTGTCAAAAAAACTTTCGATTTTCAACCTCACGTTTGACTTGAAAAGTGGAAAATCAGGGACTTCTAACTTCTACTTTTCGCTATCAAATTTTGGGTCAAAAGAAGAAAATTGGAAGTGTTTCACTTTATAATGTCTAAAAAATCGATTTTTCGATCCAGCATATAGGATAAGATTTAAAATAAAACCTTTTGAGCTCTCCGAGAATTCGAAAAGTTGCAAAGTAGAAAAGTCGAAATTAGTCGAAATCAGTTTTTCCTAAGCATCGCCTGAACTGGTGAAGGGTGAAATATATCTGTGTCAACGAGCTTTATAGGTTACACTCCTGTCCGTTGTTCCTAAATTAGGAATAAAGCAAAAATGGTCATTTTTAATAGTATAGCTCTTTTCACAAATCTCGTTTGGATTCGAACTTTAGTTCATCTTAAAAGCGTTTATTTGCCATGAAAGTCATGCTATGACAATGATACCATTAGCAATAACTTAAGATGAATTGACATTTAACACAACAACCGCCAAAATTTGGGAGGCCTAACACGTGGGGTTGATTTTCAAGTCATATCACTAAACAACAAAATTGTTCCGATAAGAAACAATTAGCACTCGTGAATGCGTATCAGTATCGCTTAGACTCGATAATGCAATACTAAAAGGACAAACATGAAATTTGAATAGAACTCTTCTAGAGGACAACGGGTCTAGGTAAAAAACGAAATGGAAATTGAGTGACCTCACTGATGTATCTATCCCATCTATGATGCGCTCCGATATTTTTTTATATCGTAAGATTAAGACAGACTAGCCAGGGGGTCATGGTAGAGGAAACGTAGTTCATTTACAAATACTAGTCCGATTCGAAAACAGTATTTCTAAATACACGATGGTGATCCACGTGCTCAAATTTTTAACTATTACCAGTTCTGCATCTTTAATCTTTAAATTCTACTATTGATTTAGACGTCTCAGTCCTTGACTTTATATTCAATGGACGACAAACGGATGGCGGCTTCCCTAAACTATCCGACATTTTCATATGTGGAAAAGAGACAATATTTCCATTCTTACTAAAAAGACTAAAAAACATTATTCGTGACCTATGAGTTTTGGTCTCAAAAGACAGAACGATGATTGAGGATGAAGGACTAAAGGGGTCATGTGTCAATGTATGGTGTGAAATCTACTACAGCATGATAAATATGTGTAATTTTATATAGAACAAAGAAGGCCGTAAATCTGGTGGGGCTTGACTAGAACGTTATTGTTGTTGTTGCTTTTTGTGTATATGTAGAATGATAACGCGGTTGATTTATCCTTTGAACAATATTGTCCTACCGTACAATTAGTCCTACCCAGAAAAAGTCCACTAATTTCGACTTTTCTACTTTTCAACTTTTCACATTTATGACTTCTCGAAGAGGTCGAAAAGATTAAATTTATATGTTTTGTCCTATCCTGTCTGCTTGATTGAAAATTAGATTTGTTTGATACTTGTCAAGAGAATACTTCCACTTTTCCACTTTCCACTCGAAAGTTAAATGCGAAAAGTTGTAGATAGTAGCTACTAATTTCTACTAATTTTTAGACAAACGTGAGGTCGAAAAGTCGAGGGGTTTATGACAATTGGTCAAAACTTCTTAACTTTTCGGGTTGGCATTTTTTCTAGAAAAATGGAAGTTAGTGCGCCTTATTTCTACTTTTCGAGTTCCTCGCAGGTCAAAAAGTCGATGGCGGAAACAGGGCTCCATAATTGTGGTGGATTTGAGTTCAGATTGGGGTGTCCATTATTTCCCCTATAACTTTTCAATCCTTCATTTTCTAAAATTGTCGAAAATAAGTTAAGCGTTAGACGAGACTACAATTATATTCATTAAGATTAAAGGCTGCAGTCATACCAGTTTAATTTCCTGTCCTGATTGTTTAACCCACAACAATCTACCAGATGACTTTTCGAAACTAGTCCAAATTCTAAGAGGTCATATAATACTATTTACGGATCGCTGGTCCCGTCCACTCACTCCTCTGGTCGCATGACTAATGACTTCGACATGGTAATTCCACTTCGAAATTTAACGGCGTGATTTATGGCCCAAATGTCATAACTACAGCTTTTTTAACGTTTTACCACCGACACGTTTAAGTCATCCATTACAGATTCAATTTTATGTCTTAAACCTCATACTTCGGAAACCAATGACTTTTAAAGTCTAAGATGAAATTGCGTTGTCGATGTTTGTTGTGGTTGGAATGTGAACAAGCTTTGGATGCAGGTTCGAATCTAAGCTGAGCCACTTGTCACGTAGATGTGTCATTGGACAAGGCGTTCAAAGCCCCAGTCTAGTAACAATGGAGCACAAATAAGTGATATGCCTGAAACACATCTACACGCTTCTAACAGTTTATTTGAAGACAGAGTGTGTTTATGATTATGTTAGGCCGCTGCAATAGCGTAGTTGGTAGCGCATCTGACGCTCAATCATGAGCTCCAGGGTTCAATGCCCGATCTTGTGAAACATCCTTTCTGTTTTTCGTCTCCCACCAGTCGCTGGATCGTAAACCGAAGTGGAATGAGCAGCTGGAGGCTAGAAAAGGATGTAGTGGCAGCATTTGTTAGAGAAATACCAGTGATCGATGGTTAGGTACTCAACTGTCGCGTTATTACTGAGATACTATTAAAAGTGGCGTTAACCCCAATTCAATCAATCAATATAATTATGTTTTACCTCATTAATGTTCATGTTCGGTGATGGAGCAATCTTATCAATATTATCTGTACAAACGATAATGACATTTTATCGAGAATACAGTTCTACGTAATTTCTTCTTTGGTGATTATGTATTTTGTTCATTGTTAATGATAATTCGGTTTCAGATGAATATGTCCCCTTAAACAATAGAAATATTCTCTTTGTAATTTCCGACTGTTATTGAGTTGTCGCCATAAAACTTTTTTTTCTTTTTTTTCAGAAAAGAGGAGGAGACTAAGAAATCTGCATCTCTTTCTCAGCTGGTATGATATTTTGACACTTTATTTATTTCTGTATCCCTACAAGCCTGTATCCCTTGATTCAAGTACATAAAAGGAAAGATATATGAGCACTAGCGTGACATTTCCAACCATTACACATGTGCACCAAGTAAAGACCGGATCAGCCTGTGCATCCGCACAGTCTGATCAGAGTCTTCACTCTGTATCTGTAGAAAGATACTAACCCAAAGCTTCTTTAAAAAATCAGCGAATATTCTAATTGCCCCGAATGGCTGTCCAGGGTGCTCAATGCTTGCGAGACACGCACGTGCGAAATGGTTGGAAATGTCACGCATAGGCTCATATATTTATGAAACGTTCTGTGCTTTATCCACGCACGTTTTCTCGTTCATTTGAACAGCTTTATGACCACTACCGAAAGATCGTTCTTCTGGATAGAAGGTAATTTTAAACAGATAATGGATATATCATAGCTTAAAGGCATTTGACGGTTCGCCACTATCAGTAAAGCAATCGATAGGACCACTGCCGACAGATCTATCGTTCTTTCAGATAGAATATTCAATGGGTATATCATAGCGTCAAGGCATTTGACGGTTCGCGATAATCAGTCAAAAATTCGATAGACCCAAAAATACAATAAAAGTGAACTTTGAACTCCGATGTTTAAAGTGTTTTCTTCAATTTCCACAATGTTTTCAGCGGCATTTTTGGGCGTAAGGAATCGGGATTGTGTTGGAATGGATTAAAGATGCATTTCAATCCATAATTAAGAGATACCATTTAATATAATGACATCTATAAATTTCGGTTGAAATGCGATTGGAGGATTAAAGAAGGTTCGCTCGGACGATTTCAGATTTTCAAGCAGAGCATTGCTTATTACGAGATTTTTATTGTTATTTTGTTTTTGCGATTCTGTGGCAACAAAAGTTTCTGTATGGCAATTGGGTCGCATTGATACTCTCCTTTAAAGTGATTTTCGAGTGTCAGAATTTCACTTCGACACAAGCTGTTGATTTCGAGACAGGTAAAGTCCAAATAACGATATGTATTACTTATTATGACCGATATCTTATCCCAAGCTCAAAACGATTATTACTTTTGTGTTTTCAGTTTCGAGAAGCAAAATGTTTCGACGTGTTTCTGATGTTATTGGGGTCACTGTCAGCGATCGTTCATGGTGCTGGATGGCCAGTTTTGTTTATATTTTTCGGGGACATGACCGACACTTTTGTACAAGGTACAACTCATCTATTAGTCCTAAGTAAACGCTAGCAAATCGTTGGTGTAATTCCAAAACATCATAACTATAGCTTTAATAAATCTATAGTTACGAAGTTTTAGAATTACACCGATGAAATATATCTTTGTTAGAGGAAGACCTCAATCTCATGATAATTGGAAGTCTTAGTTGAATTTAGATTAAGCTATTTGATTATAGTCAATCTTACAATACAGGTAAAAGTACACGTAGTTAAAATAATTCAATCTCAAAATAATTTGATTTCACTTTCCTCTTTCGAAATTCTTGTTTTCTAATTGGGTGAAAACGCCTTTCATACCACCAAGGGGAGATTTTAATGTACGGCACTATGTTGTGTGATTTCTTCTTTTTCCGTAATATTTTCACACGTATGACATCACAAAGACTAAAAAATAGGGAATGTACAGGAAAGGGTTAATAATGAAATAAAGTATTCCCTTAATCTTCTAACAGTACACATTTTACACAGAATATTTGATAGTTCAAATAAAATCGAACGATGAAATATAAAATTAATATATTCTATATTTACCTACTAATTTTACTTATACGATACATTCTTTCGACGCGGGGGGGGGGTCGCACAGGACAGAAAACGTGGTACAAAACATATGCAATATTTAATTGGATTCTCGCTTCGTAGGAAAATAAAATAATTCACTCGATCTTCGGTCTCGTGAAATTTTCAAATTTTCCTTCGCGGCTCGAATTCAATACAGGGTTCTGTATCGCAACCTTATCTATAATCTTCCCTTTGTATCGGTTTAATCAATTCCCTAACAATGACACGTTTGACGCCCATCAAGAAAAAACAATTGGGAAAAAATGTTTAAATTGAAGAAATTGCTTGCCTTGCAATAACCAATTTATTCATTTTACACAATGATTTCAAACCATTTTTTAAAAGAAATTAAAATTTTGTAAAATCTTTATTGTCGTCTGAAACACCTTTCGATTTTGATCAGTCTAAAATTCTATCGCGTGGTAATGGTTTAAATAATGAATTTTATCTTTCTACGACGTTTGTTATCATTATTACTAGTAAAACATCCATGGTGTATTCTGAAAAACTATATTACGTTCCCCGGTTTATACTGTAAAACTAGTCTGAAAAACTAGATGACGTTCTCCGGTTTATACTGTAAAACTAGTCTGAAAAACTAGATGTCGTCCTCCGGTTTATACTGTTAATCTAGACTGAAAAACTAGATGAGTTCTCCGGTTTATTCTGCAAAACTAGTCTTAAAAACTAGATGACGTTCTCCGGTTTATATTGTAAAACTAGTCTGAAAAACTAGATGACGTTCTCCGGTTTATACTATAAAACTAGTCTGAAAAACTAGATGACGTTCTCCAGGTTATACTGTAAAACTAGTCTGAACAACTAGATGACGTTCTCCGGTTTATACTGCAAAACTAGTCTCAAAAACTAGATGACGTTCATCGGTTCATAGTGTTAAACTAGTCTGAAAAACTAGATGGCGTTCTCCGATTTATACTATAGAACTAGTCTGAAAAATATGATTACGTTCTCCTGTTTATACATCGAAACTAGTCTGAAAAATAAGATGACGTTCTCTGGTTTATACTGCAAATCTAGTTTGAAAAATTAGATGATGTTCTCCGGTTTATACTGCAAAACTAGACTGAAAAACTAGATGACGTTCTCCGGTTTATACTGCGAAACTAGTCTGAAAAATATGATTACGTTCTCCGGTTTATACTGCAAATCTAGTCTGAAAAACTAGATGTCGTCCTCCGGTTTATACTGTTAATCTAGTCTGAAAAACTAGATGAGTTCTCCGGTTTATTCTGCAAAACTAGTCTTAAAAACTAGATGACGTTCTCCGGTTTATATTGTAAAACTAGTCTGAAAAACTAGATGACGTTCTCCGGTTGATACTATAAAACTAGTCTGAAAAACTAGATGACGTTCTCCAGATTATACTGTTAAACTAGTCTGAACAACTATGTGACGTTCTCCGGTTTATACTGCAAAACTAGTCTCAAAAACTAGATGACGTTCATCGGTTCATAGTGTAAAACTAGTCTGAAAAACTAGATGGCGTTCTCCGGTTTATACTATAAAACAAGTATGAAAAAATTAGATGACGTTCTCCAGTTTATACTGCGAAACTAGTCTGAAAAATAAGATGACGTTCTCTGGTTTATACTGCAAATCTAGTTTGAAAAATTAGATGGTGTTCTCCGGTTTATACTGCAAAACTAGACTGAAAAACAAGATGACGTTCTCCGGTTTATACTGCGAAACTAGTCTGAAAAATATGATTACGTTCTCTGGTTTATACTGCAAATCTAGTTTGAAAAAATAGATGACGTTCTCCGGTTTATTCTTCAAAACTATTCTGAAAAACTAGATTACGTTCTCAAGTTTATTCAGCAAAACTAGATGACGTTTTCCGGTTTATTCTGCAAATAAGATGACGTTCTCTGGTTTATTCTGCAAAATTAGATGACGTTCTCCGGTTTATTTTACAAAACTTGATGACGTTCTCAATTTATATTTCAGTTCCAGTAAATCTAACCATAAACGACACAATACTGGATGAATTCAATGAAAAGATGACAAGATATTCTATCTACTATGTATATGTTGGGGCTGCAGTGTTCGTCTCGTCATACATCCAGGTAAAACCAGCATTTCTTCTTACCTTAAAGGGCCTCTTGAACAGACTTTTGTTAATTTTTTCCCTCTTAATTTCCAAAATTCTAACTTTAAATGAATTAAGGCATTTTAAAGAAGGGAATCACTCTGAATCTTTCATGAACATGACATTTCATTTTTTTAAAAAAGAAAAGAAAGAAAAGCAGCAAAAATATATAGCATTACATAACGTGAAATTAGTTAATGAAGTACAACCGGAATGGAACCAGATTTCATAAGGTGAATACGTTATCTTTTGATTTCACAGAACAATACCGTATTTGTGGTTTCCATGGCGTATCATGTAAATATTATTATTTAATTTGTTGTTCACGAATCATTCACATGTCCAAGGCGATAAATTTGATCAAAGTAATTCTTAGAATAAGCAGAAATTAAAGGCTTTTCAATTATTTGGGTATTTATATTTATGTTAACCAGCTTTTTCCTAAAAAAGAAAAAAATCGATTCTTAAAGGCTCTATGGCTCTCGGAGGGACAAATTTAATCACCAAAAGGAATCTTGAAATATTTGTTAAAATCGTGTACAAACCTGGCTATCAATAATTTCAGAATAGGACAGGAGCCCCCTATAGAAAGCTTTGCTGAACAAAAATTTATTTCATAGTGTCAACATACAATGATTTTGAAATTTATTTTCGTTTTCTGTCCGACAAAGTCTTAAATAACGGGTTTGTGACCTATTCTAGAAATATCTGTAGAGGGGTCTGGAAATAAGTTTAGCTTTTAAGTTTATTTTTTTAAACCCGAACTGAAAATGGGGGTTAATTCTCTTCTTTTGATTATGTTCAAACTAAATTTATTTCCAAGACAAGATAATTATGCTGAATTGGTAAACACAAAACTTATATTTGCCTACGTCATAGACGAACACTGCTATTCATCAAAAATCTATTTATCAAAGGTAACCTGTTGGACGACGACCTGTGAACGTCAGGTACACCGAATGAGACTTCACTTCTTTTCCGCCATTTTACGTCAAGAGATTGGCTGGTTTGACGTCCATCAGAGTGGAGAGTTGACGGCCCGTCTCGCTGAGTAAGAGTATATTCCATTTTTTTTTTGGGGGGGGGGGTCAATAGCCTGGTTACGTGATGCACTTAACCTATTCCCACTCAAAAAATATTAGACCGATCCAAATTGTAAGAAGTTGTTGACGACGATTTTCAGTTGATGTTTTATTAGGATGGTTCCTATTAAATGCGTGACATTCTGCCTCATATCATGGGAAAAAGAGTCCTACTGATAAGTTGCTTGTTACCACACTAGGGGTCACAATTATGGTTTAATCTTTCTCAATATTGTTGAAAAGGTTTGTATAGTCACCAGGAAGATCCTCATGGAAAATGATTTACATCAAGTGAAAAGGAGCTTTTTTTTACTATTTTCTTGGCACCATTCTACAAATTGCAATATTTCTCAAACTCACTAGAGACGTTTGTATTGTTATAAAGGCAATCCCTATTGAATATGTTTGCATTTTTAATCATATCGTGGGAAAGGGGCCTTTTTCGAAAATTCCTTGTTTCTGATATACAAATCACCGGTTTTGGTTATTTTTTCTTAAAGTTGCTTGGAATGCATAATCTATCATATGGAAGATCACCATCAAGTATTACTACAGTCTGATCAATAGTAGGTGTAAAAATGCCTTTATGACAGTTTCCTTCTTACCACTCTACAGATCAAAATATCAGCTCAATATTTCTTAAACTTAATGAAACTATTTGTAGACTCAGCTTAATAAAAGTATTTGTCTGGCCACCAGGAAGGTTCATATTTAAAATGTTTACTTTCCATCCTATATGAAATGAAAGGGGGCCTTGGTGGCAATATAATTTTTTCTGTTCATCCAATTACAACGTTCGACCTTTAAATCAATTACACATAGAGAAAGCATATGTGAGTTTGCACGAGAATGAATACAGGTAAGCGGTCTATGGCCATATCGACCCTCTTGCTTTATGTCGCAATGGTAAGTCGTTTTACACAAGTTTTCTGTATTTTCTCTTGCAGTGACCTAGAGAGGGTAAAGGAAGGTATCGGTGACAAATTCAGTTATGCTCTTCAATTTTTCTCACAATTTGTGGCTGGGTTTGTGATTGGTTTTATCCATGGTTGGAAGATGGCTCTAGTCATGATGTCTTTGACGCCATTGTTAGCCGTTGCCGGAGGATTTATGGCAAGGGTAGGCTATTTTCATATTTACTTACGCACAGAAAGAAAATCTTGTTCGGGTTTGATATTACCTATCGCATCAATTCTGTTCCTATGTGAGCTAATACATGAGAAATCTATCGAATATAATCAATATTTTCCCGCAGATTCAAACGAATCCAGATGCGCAGAAATGATTGACCAATCGCGGTTGTCAATCAAATAATCAGTCGACCAATGAAATCATTCATTTAGACTAGAAGTTCAGTTTGAACTCTAACATTGGCAGCCATTGTATTGAAATATTTTTGTTGGTTTGGCGACTTAAAAGTCAAGCTGTATTACGACATTTAGGTCGCCAACCAACCATTCGTCCTATTTGTTACATGCTACTGGCCATACATTTTGCTAAATAACGCCGTTAAGAATTGAAGCTGAACGAAAGCGGAACTCCCTGTCTGGGTCGATTGGCGGGGTCAAAGGAGTCAATGGGCGGGGAAAGCGATCGTTCAGCCTATAAAAACTACTATTAGCATTTTAATTGATCTCTAAATGACCTCTGTTGGGCTCAATCTATTTTTCAAATATTTGTTCTCTCATTTACTTCTTCATACCTTGTACTAGACCGTACTGATTCATTACCAGACAACAAACATTTATAATTATCATTAAGTCCCAACTAAAAGAAGTACGTACAGAAGAATTTTCATTCATATAAGGCGATATTGAAAAGATAAATGTAATAATGAAGTTGACGTGTTTTTCAGCTGATGACAACATTCTCTAAACAAGAACAGACAGCTTACGCAAGTGCGGGCAGCGTGGCTGAAGAAGTCTTATCCTGTATAAGAACAGTGACTTCATTCAATGGACAGGCCCAGGATATTAAAAGGTATTAATGTATTATAGTGCCTGTTTCTTAAGAAAGAACGGAATTAACGCATTCCAACACAAGCCCTCCTTTTTACGCCCCTGAGTAAAAAAGCCTTGGAAAACATTGTGGAAAATGAAGAAATTTCTTGTATCAAGCAATTTCTTCATTTTTCACAATGTTTTTGATCCAAATAGATGAAAAAAAAATAAAATTCTATCATTTTGAAATTGCAGTCTGCAGCGTCTTTCAATTTGGACCAGTCTAAAATTTTGTTGTGTGGGAATGGGTTAATGGCGCTTCCTTTAGTTAGTAAGTTCACCACGCCCGAATGAAGGATCGGTGGTCCCGCCGTTTATTTCATTCTAACTTGCTCATTCCTCTTATTTTATTTCATTACAATATTACTTACTTTGCCAATTACACGATGTTCTTAACTGTTACCCTTGTCATGGAGAAAACCTTATAGAACTGAATATAAATACAAGAACTGGAAGACCAAACTGGTAGTCAACATTTCCTTTTGAAAATCAACTTTTAACCCATTCCCACTCAAGCCCTCCTTTTTACGCGCCTCAATTATAGAGCTTTGGAAAAACATCGTGGAAAATGAAGAAATTGCTTGCATCAAGCAATTTCTTCATTATCCACAATGTTTTCTACCTAATAAGACGAAAAAGATTAAAATTCCATCAACTTGAAATTGTCGTCTGCAACTTCTTTCAATTTGGACCAGTCCAAAAAATTGCTGTGTGGGAATGGGTTAAAACAACTCTGGCTTGAAAAAAAAAAACAAACAGGTAGTGTAAGGCTGATCCTTGTCTATGTCTCCTACAAAACAGGAATATTAGGGATTCAGCACGACAAGGGTTAATACTATATGTAGCTTACATGACAAGCGCTCTTTTACAATTCGTCGTTGTTCTAACAAAACCTCGTAACTACAGCTTGAAATAAGCTGTAGTTACGAGGTTTTGTTAGAACACCGTCGAATTACTAATTGTATTCTATTTTTCAGATATAAAGAAAAGTTGGAGGAAAGTAAAGCCATTGGCATTAAAAAATCATGGATATCTGGTCTTGGAATAGGGTTCACTTTTCTCACGATGTTTTCGGCTTACGCTCTTGCGTTTTGGTGTGTATACAATCTTCTTTTCTTTTTTGTTTTTGCGAGTAAACCGATCGTTAAACATCAAGCTCAGTGCGAAACAGTTGTAACTGCCTATATGTAGGTAGTTACAACTGTTTCTCGCTGACCATCGAAATATCCTTTGGATAGTATTGGAAACTTTTCTTTCGTATAGATACACAGAAAAAAAATACAGAAAATCTATTGTAATGTGATGCTATAACAATGTAGACGAAATTAGCGCGTGTTTCAACATTAATTCGAATATCTAGCTTCAAACGAAATAGATTAAATAATGGATCACGCACACACATCGCTAGTAATTAATTTAATATGTGAAACCCTTTCCTGTACAAACCCTGGAATTTACGTCGCTGTAATTTTACACTTGAGAAAGAAGAAATTGCCACGAGCAATTTCTCCTCTCCCACAATATTTTTACCACGCAGGATGGAATCGTTTCAAATTGCATCGAATTTCAATTTTTGTCTGCAACCGCTTTCAATTTTGACCACTTTGAAATGTAAAATAAAGAAAGGGTTAAAAGGTCCGTGGTCTGTTTAGTTCTGAAAAATTGTGTCACGTTAATTTTCTTCGTCGAAATCGGCCATATGAAATTACTATGTAACTGGACTTTTCAGCCTGTATGATATGTTTTCATTGATGTGTGAACCTACATTAGTGTGGTTGAATTTTCAAATTCATACCTGAATGAAAACAAAAGGAAAAAGATATCTCCATTCACATATTTTAATGATATTAAATGCTACCCAGTAAAACAAAGCAAGTATTTTACTAATTTTGACTCAAATATTTTGCATCTGCTTTGTGCGCAAGCATACAAAATAGTTGCGAGCCCAGAAGTTTGATACAGGAAGAATGAAAAGTAAATGTAAGCTAATCACCACGCTTTAATCTTGAAATAATTCTCTCACACCGCTGGGTGGATAATCGTAAACCCAAGAGGGATAGCAGTTGGAGGCTAGGAGAGGATGTGGTAGTAGTACTGGTATGAGAAATACCAGGAATCCATTGTTAGGTGCTCCAGCCACCACGATATGACTGAAATACTGTGAAAAGTGCCGTTAAACCCCATTCAATCAATCAATGAAATAATTCATTACAACAAGAAGGCAAACGTATGAATTGTGTAATGTATTTTAGCTGGTAAAGCCTCGCCTTTGATAGTTTAAGTAAACTGGTCTTCTCAGAGTTCAGTAAGTGCAAACTGCCGCTGGAGGCTTAACCGCCAAATCCATTGAATCTACTCAATCCTACGCCATGATAAAGCAGTTTCTATGTCTTTATGCATATCATTTTCACAATGAGCCTGACCAGAGTCCCCACTGTATGCGGTGCTTTACATTTCCACGTGAATTAACTTTGTTCAAATTGTAGAGAGTTCCCTCAAAAGCACGCAATTTATCTCCTGGGTTACCTTAGCCTCGTTTATTTATCATGATAACCTTTGACAAAGAAAATTACTTAACAAAACCATGCTTTGCTAGCATACAGTACTTTCAGTACTTTGATTTAGGTACGGAACAGAACAGGTCAAAGACTGGTATAACTCAGGGTTTGAAGATGGAATATCACCTGGTACTGTCTTAACTGTAAGTGAACTGTTTTCATCTCATTCTTATAATCAAGTTTTCATAAAGAAAAGAGGGATCGCTTGCCACATTACGCCCACTGATCTCCGATAGGTTAGTTTTTCTTATATACAAATCGACTTTAGTTTACAAAGTATTTCGTAAGGGTCAAAAACATCAACAAGATGTTCGTTGGTGAGCCATATTAACATCGTAACTACATCACTATCGGTACAAACAGAAGACTGTATGGTGGTCCGCCAGTTACTCTTACAATTGACCAATCGCGGCTCTCAATCAAGGAATCAACCCATCAATCAAATCAATTATTCAGCCCGGACCTTCTTTCTTCAACCCTGACATTGGCCACCACTCTCGTTGCGACTGAAAGGTCATAACTACAGCTTATTAAAGCTACAGTTACGACGTTTAGGTCGCAAACCAACCATTCTAATTTTTTGTTACATCCTATTGGTAAAAAAAATGCAAGATAACGCCGTTGAAAATCGAAGCGGGACTTCCTGTTGGAGTCAATGGGCTTGGCCAAAGGAGGGCGGGGTCAACGATTGGTCGATTCGTTGATAATTCTAGAAAATTTTCGACTTTCAACAATAACAACGTTTTCTCACTTTTATAGAATCGGTTTATTTGCATTTCTTGTGTTTACCCATAACACAAAACATTTGAATATTTCAGACTGAAAGAAATCGCAGACGACAATTTCACTTTGAAGAAATTTAAAAAATCTTGCTCATTTTCGGAAGAAAACATTATTTTGAGCCGAAGAAACTGCTTGTTACAAACATTTTTTTTTTTCATTTTCAAAAACATCTTCAAAAGCTTTTTTTCTTGAGGAGCGTATCAAAGCGGGATTGTGGGACATAGATAAAACATTTTTTTAGCTCATCTGAGCAGGAAGTGCTATTGGGGGCCATTTGGATCAGTAGTTGTCCATCGTCCGTCGGTCCGTCTGTCTGTGAACAAATCTTTAAAAATCTCTT